>JAAXCT010002424.1:0-75094 GCA_012490785.1 Eragrostis nindensis
CCCCCCCCCCCCCCCCCAATTAGTAGTTCTCAGTTCATAACCGGTGTGTGTAGGGATGCTACCGTAGTGGGATTACAATCAGGGAAGTCATTGTATTGGCTAATGTAGAGAACGATGATCAGAATGTGTAACCGTCGAAACATCGGGGTAACATTGCCTCAGCTCAATGCAGGTTGAGGTTGCCATTCTCTTCTCCTTTTGCAGCAAGCGTATTCACATGATGTGGAAGCAAACTTCCCGCTCAAAAAAGAGAGGGAAAATTTGCGCTCCAGTTCCATTCCATGCCACATCCATGGCCATTCGTTTGGACACTTGCATGCATAGCGGCACGGATTACCATCGCAGGCGACAGAGCCGTTGGAAAGGCAAGTCTGATCGAAGCATGGCTTCCCTCAGCTCCATAAATGCAGCAAATCTCCATGGAGTTACTCCACATCATTTGGGGGGCGTCCACGCGCGTACCTACCGCTTCGTCAGAAACGTACCGGTGGATGAGATGAGACGAGATGCTACTGTGCGTCCGTGGCCGTGCATCGGCTCCGCTCATTTACTCCTTCCCTGCGCCGTCTCCCGTGAAACCGAGGCGTGCGCAGCAGAAGCGGGTGATGGCTGGACGCATTGCATTCACTGCAATCGGCATTTACCCGCGTGCGCCCTGGACGAAGCATGGTTGGTAAGCCATGAATGAATGCCCCTGACGAAGAGCGCTGAAAAACCTGCAGGAACCTGGTCCCCGAGCGAGGCGAGCGCCGCGCCAAAACCAAGCTCTGCCTCTACGGAAACGTCCGCTACAGCGCAGCAGCCGTTCGCCTGTTTTCTGCCGGTCGAGCGCAGCCCGACGACACTTCTCGTCAGCTGCGGATTGGAGTAGCGCAAATGTCGCTCGTGGTGCTCACAGACAAAATTCGCAAATATGGCGGTCGGAATGGGATATTGTTGCCATTTTTTTGCTTCGATTTGGACCGCTTGGAGCTGTGCAGCACCAGGACGCTCGTTCACTTTCTTGCCTTAGCAATACTCCTCTGTTAAGAAATTAGGCAAATTCCTAAGTAATTTAATCCAGAAAATTCCCGAAAATGTGATAGCGATGAACAAACTGAATAGTAGATCAGAAACGTACCCAGCGGAAGATCCAGCGCCTGAAGCGCTAGAAGATCCATTCCCAAGAACCATTGTTCTTGAGTTGTTCGATGTAGTCGATCAAAGTTGATGCAGGACGACGTTGAAGCAGTGCAGAACGCCGATCAGGGAGTCGAACGAGCAGTCGCGATGTCGCTCCCCAAAAACCTGATCGCCCGCACACCCGGCAGATGTCTCTTGCGGAACGGGGCTTCGGAGGCCTGCTCTCCCAGATTCTGTGCGCGCAGAAGTCCGGGACGGAGATGTCTTCGTTGGCAACAGCGAGCGGAAGATCGATGCGTGCGCGAGTGGTGAGCGGAACGAATAATCAAGAGTATTGATCGTTCCCGGGAAGGCTTCTATATATAGGAACGGAACAGACGCGACTCCTTCGCGAAAGGACGCCCGTCTACGAACAGGTGCGACGCATTCACACCGTACGAACAGACGCGACGCCTTCAC
Source organism: Eragrostis nindensis (assembly GCA_012490785.1). Lineage (NCBI taxonomy): Eukaryota > Viridiplantae > Streptophyta > Magnoliopsida > Poales > Poaceae > Eragrostis > Eragrostis nindensis. The sequence continues at coordinate 1,582 of JAAXCT010002424.1, forward strand.
ACCGTACGAACGGGCGCGACCCATTCGAACGTAAAGGCGTCGGTGCATCTGAACGCGCCGTTCCAATATACCAAAAAGTCCAAGACGGACAGACGGACGCGCCGCGCCCGCCCGCCACGCCACGCCACGCCACGCCTCGCCAGCCAGCCAGCCACGCCTCGCCTCGCTCGCCTCGCCACGGCACGGCTCGGCTCGGCTCGGCGGCGGCGGCGGCGGCGCGCGCGCGCGCGTGTGGTTCACCACTAGCCTCTCTCAACTTCTCTAGGGGATCAACCGGAAATCCACCTAATAAGTCGAGTCTAATTATGGTAGGAATCCCATGTGGGACTAAACCATTAATACACTAATTATGGGCCTAGACTAATTGATTATTATTATGGGCTAAAAGCCCATAATCTCAACAATCCCCACCAAGTCTAGAGCTCATAATGACTGCACACAAAATATCTTCCTTTCGTTTGATATACCGGTGTTTCGATGGAGACTGTTAAGTTGAACTTCCATCTAGAACAAAAGTTACGCCTTATTCACAACTGAGCAATGGACTAAGCCTTGAATTGTCAGTTTTGTGCGAAAGAGGTTTCACCTAAGTCCTTTACCGATACTAGGTTGCCACAAGCATCCCCTCTGTTTTGAAGCATACAAGTCATACTTCTGGCCCATTCATGAGTATCTAGAGATCCCCACCATCTCATAGACTGTTGACTAGCAGTCGAACTCATATAGGTGTATTCCTTAAAGATATCCTGTAGGACGATATCTTTGCTTCTCATAAGCCACTCGGAACACATTAAGTTTAATAAACCAGCCTTCCATACAGTTTTCTAGGAAAGAAGTACATCTGAGATAGACCAGTCAAGGGTCTTTCCTCTCAAGTTGTCACTAGCTTGTTGCACCATTCTACTTCACGGGATCTCCGATCGCATAGAACAGGTTACCACTATGACAGCTTATCAAGTGGGTCTCAAGCCCATCTCACTCGATGCACTATGTATCACATTACGTGATAGTCCCTTGGTAAATTGATCTGCCAGATTCTTGGACGTATGTACATAGTCCAACGAAATAATTCCGGAGTTTCTCAGTTTTCTGACAGATTTATTCGCCGTTTCACATGCCTTGTGGCCTTCATGTTATCCTTTGAACTGTTCACTTTGACTATCACAGTTTGATTGTCACAGTTCATGGAGATAGACGGTATTGGTTTTTCACCCACCGGTAAATCCATAAGGAAATCACGAAGCCACTCGGCCTCTAAGCCGGCTGTATCCAATGCTGTTAGTTCTGCTTCCATAGTTGACCTCGTTAAGATGGTCTGCTTGCAAGACTTCCAGGAAACAGCGCCACCTCCAAGTAGGAACACATATCCACTTGTGGCGTACATCTCATCAACATCAGATATCCAATTTGCATCACAATATCCCTCAAGTACTTTAGGGTACCCAGAATAGTGAATGCCATAACTCATTGTACCTTTAAGATAGCGCATTACTCTCTCAAGAGCTCGCTAGTGATCATCTCCCGGTTTCGACACAAACCGGCTCAACTTGCTCACAGCAAATGAGATATCATGCCTCGTAGCACTAGCAAGGTACATAAGCGAACCAATGATTTGGGAATATCTCAACTGATCCCTTGCTATTCTTTGGTTCTTCCGTAATAGCACGCTAGGATCATAAGGCGTTGGAGCAGATTGAACATCGCTATACCCAAAGCGACTCAAAATCTTTTCCACGTAGTGAGATTGCAAAAGAGTAATCCCACCAGTGCCTTCTCTTTGTAGCTTGATGTTAAGAACAACATCTGCTACTCCCAAATCCTTCATCTCAAAGTTGGTGGACAAAAAGTCCTTGACCTCCTTAATTACATTAAAGTTGGTCCCAAAGATCAGTATGTCATCCACATAAAGACACAGGATGACTCCCTCGCCCCCACCATACCGATAGTATACACATCTGTCAGCTTCATTGACAGCAAAGCCAGCCGATATCAAAGTTCTTTCGAACTTCTCGTGCCATTGCTTAGGAGCTTGTTTGAGGCCATACAGGGATTTTAACAATTTACACACCAAGCTCTTTTGACCTTCTATTACAAACCCATCAGGCTGATCCATATAGATCTTCTCATCCAACTCTCCATAAAGGAAAGCTGTCTTAACGTCCATCTGATGAACGAGAAGACCATGTGAGGCTGCCAGGGAAAGTAATACTCGAATCGTGGTCATACGAGCAACAGGTGAGTAGGTGTCGAAATAATCTTCACCTTCTCTTTGTGAATATCCCTTCACCACAAGCCTTGCCTTGTACCTCTCAATCGTACCATCAGGCCTAAGCTTTTTCTTGAACACCCATTTGCATCCTATGGGTTTACACCCGTAAGGACGCTCGACCAACTCCCAAGTACCATTAGACATGATTGAATCCATTTCACTCCTTATTGCTTCCTTCCAAAGGTCAGCATCAGGAGATGAAAGTGCCTCTTCAATGGTTCTGGGAGTGTCATCCACAAGGTACACAATAAAGTCATTACCAAAAGACTTTGCAGTCCTTTGTCTCTTACCCTTACGGGTGACTAGATTGTCATCCTCCTCAGGAATATGCACAGGGGGTTCCTCATTGTGTGTTACCGGAATGAAATGCTCATGGGGTAATACAGAATCATAACTAGACGTGCTAGGTGCATTTTTAGAAGGAAATTCACTCTCAAAGAATGTAGCATCTCTGGACTCAAAAATCGTACCGACCAGCATGTCAGGTATTCCAGATTTTACTATTAAAAATCTATAGCCCACGCTGTTTATAGCATAACCCAGGAAGATACAATCAACAGTTTTAGGTCCAAGTTTGCGCTTCTTATTGATTGGCACATTCACCATGGCCAAACAACCCCAAGTGCGCAAATATGAGAGATTTAATCTTTTCTTATGCCATTGCTCAAATGGTGTGTGTGATTTCTTTGTCTTTTGTGGGAACTCTATTCAGGACATGACATGCAGTCAAAATCGCCTCACCCCACCATTCCTTGGAAAGGCCCGCTGTCTCTAACATGGCGTTAACCAAATCAGTTAGAGTTCGGTTCTTTCTCTCGGCAATCCCATTGGATTCAGGTGAGTAAGGCGGTGTCCTCTCATGAATAATACCATGTTCCGCACAAAATTCAGAAAAATCACTAGAAAAATACTCTCCACCACGGTCAGACCTTAAACGTTTAATCTTCCTCTCTAATTGGTTTTCTACTTCAGCTTTATAGATTTTAAAGTAATGCAAAGCTTCATCTTTGGATTTCAGCAAATACACATAGCAATATCTAGTACAATCATCTATGAGAGTCATGAAGTATCTTTTATCACCTCTGGTCAATTCTCCATTCATCTCACATAGATCTGAATGCACAAGTTCTAATGCCTCTAAGTTCCTCGCCTCCGCAGCCTTGTGAGGCTTGCGAGGTTGCTTAGATTGCACACAAGCATGGCACTTAGAACTTTTGACCATGTCAAATTTAGGGATTAAATTCAGTTTTGCCAATCGCGTCATACAACCAAAATTAATGTGACAAAGTCGTGAATGCCAAACATTCGACTCATTCGAAGTAAGAATATGATTCACAACTTTATTACAACAATTGTCAATTACAGAAAAGCGGAATAAGCCTCCGCAATCATAGCCCTTTCCAACAAGTTCCATACTTAGAAAGTATACATTTATTCGACTCAAGAACTATTTTATAACCATCTCTACACAACAGAGAGCCACTAACAAGATTCCTTTTGATTGAGGGGACATGCTGCACGTGCTTCAATAGCACCGTCTTTCCCGAAGTAAACTTCAGAATGACCGTACCAACACCAAGAACACGAGCATGTGACCCATTTCCCATCAACAAGTCTCCTGTCACTCCGGCCTGATAAGAAGAAAACAAAGAGATATCAGCACATACATGAACATTAGCCCCAGTGTCAATCCACCACTCAGGTGACTGACAGACAGAAAGGACAAAGGGTGTAGGATTACCATACCCAGGAGTCCCACCAGTCTCGCTAATGACCACATTTGCAGATTTCTTCTCCTGCTTAAATTTGCGGTCTGGGCACGCACTTGCCCAATGCTCAGAGCTCCCGCAAACAAAGCAGCCAGTGTCTTTGTTCTTTTTCTTCTTAAACGTGGTTGTTTGCTTAGGCTTCTCGGCCCCCTTCTTCTTCTTCTTTGATGAGGTAACCTTTCGCACCATATTGGCACTACTAGGTTCTCCTGCGCCCTTTCCACGTGAGTCTTTTGTCTTCGCCCTTTCCTCAACATCAAGAGTCCCAATGAGTTCAGATACGCTGAACTCTTGCCTCTTATGTTTCAGTTGGGTGGCAAAATCCCTCCAAGAAGATGGCAACTTAGCGATAATACCGCCAGCCACAAACTTGTCAGGCAACTTACATGGAAACTGTTCGAGTTCCTTTGCCATAGCCTGAATTTCATGAGCCTGTTCAACTACAGAACGGTTCTCAACCATTTTGTAGTCAAAAAGCTGCTCCATGATATACAGTTCACTCCCGGCATCAGAAACACCAAACTTAGCGTCCAGAGCATCCCATAGTTCTTTCGCAGAGGTGCACGTGATGTATGAATCCTTATACTTATCAGCAAGAGCGCTAATCACGGCGCCTCTGAACAGATTATCAGCCATATTGAACCGTTCCTCCTCCTCTGGAGTGAACTGTTCTGGCCTACCGTTCGCGGCGTGATGGCAGTTCATTGCTGTAAGCCACAGGACCATCTGCGCACGCCACCTCTTATAGAAAGACCCATCAAACGCGTTCGGTTTCAGTGCAGCAGCAAAACCGCTAACAGAAAATTGCCTAACATCAGGTTTTTGGATTGTTAAGAAATTAGGCAAATTCCTAAGTAATTTAATCCAGAAAATTCCCGAAAATGTGATAGCGATGAACAAACTGAATAGTAGATCAGAAACGTACCCAGCGGAAGATCCAGCGCCTGAAGCGCTAGAAGATCCATTCCCAAGAACCATTGTTCTTGAGTTGTTCGATGTAGTCGATCAAAGTTGATGCAGGACGACGTTGAAGCGGAACGAATAATCAAGAGTATTGATCGTTCCCGGGAAGGCTTCTATATATAGGAACGGAACAGACGCGACTCCTTCGCGAAAGGACGCCCGTCTACGAACAGGTGCGACGCATTCACACCGTACGAACAGACGCGACGCCAGCCCAGCCTCGCCTCGCCACGGCACGGCACGGCACGGCACGGCACGGCTCGGCTCGGCGGCGGCGGCGGCGGCGCGCGCGCGCGCGTGTGGTTCACCACTAGCCTCTCTCAACTTTTCTAGGGGATCAACCGGAAATCCACCTAATAAGTCGAGTCTAATTATGGTAGGAATCCCATGTGGGACTAAACCATTAATACACTAATTATGGGTCTAGACTAATTGATTATTATTATGGGCTAAAAGCCCATAATCTCAACATCCTCGACGCAACGCTGGCTTGGTGGCTTTGACGTCCTTGTGTATCGTCGTCCAAAAGCAGCAGCTGGCTCGAAGTCGATGGAGCAACCCACACGCGCGCGCGTCGCCGCCGCCAAATCCAATGCCACTTTGGAAAGTTCTCTCGTACCGTGCCGAGCGGCACCGCCCACTAGTACACCACGAATCCAAGGCTTCAGAATCCGAAGTCCACGCGCAGCGCACGTTCGAGCTCGTAAGAATCGCGTCAAGATTTACCACAAACCCTCCGCCCTTTCGTCAAAAAGATGGCTGAAACCGGAGCCCACCTTTCCCGCTCGTTTCTCGTTCTCTTTTCTGCAGTTTTCGCAGCTGCACTTCGGCCGTGGACTCGTGGTTGCACAGTACTAGGACGACTAGCGAAGCGTACAAGTAGTATACTACTCCTAAAGCAGTGTTGTACTAGTAGTATCTCCAAGTGAAGAGGACGATTACTTAGCCGCACGTACTACTACTCCACTGACCGGTTTCGCTTTGCTTTTACGTGTGTGCGCGCTACTTACTTTCATGGCAGCCTCCCAGTGTAAGAAAACGATTACTTAGCCGCACGTACTACTACTCCACTGACCGGTTTCGCTTTGCTTTTACGTGTGTGCGCGCGCGCGCGCGCCGGGAGACGCGACACGGGATCCCGGCCGGCTGGAGATGTTCTGTTCTGGCTGCGAGTTTACGCGATTCTGCTGCGGCCGTGATAATGCCATTGGCCGGTGCATTGTTAACTTTATTTTGTGTCGGTAATTGTGAAGAGCTTGGAGCTTTTCTGTCGCGACTGGTTTTCTGCGTCGGATATTCGTTCTTCTCCAACCGTGTCTTTTCTTTCTTTCTTTCTTTCTTGAGCCGTGCTTTCTTTCCTGGGGTAGTAGTAGTGTTGATCATCCTGGGGCTTCAAATCTTCTCCTAGTACACACTACTAGTAGTACGTGATGGAACTATTGACCTGAACTGAAATGATCATCGGCACCTTTGGGTGCGGCAACTGAAGAAGCCTGACCGAAAGGCGAAGAAGATTATTTACAGTGGTGGCGGTGAGCTGGTGGGTAATCATAAGTCAATACCACTCCACTACTACCATCACAAGCCTGGTGATTAATCATCATCCGCCCGTGGACCTGTTGTGCCATCGGATTCTCGCTTTCTTTTGACCTTGCGATAAAGAAGAGGCGAGTGCGGCAGGCAGGGCTCGCAGCCCCAGAAGAGCAGCAGAAGGACTTGGAGAGCCAAAACAACAGTAAAAGTAGACGGACGGACAGATGGACGGATGGACGCCTCTTGCCTCTCGCCCTCGTCGACCTTTCTCCCAGCACATGCATCGTTCCGGGTCTCGAGAAGATGAAGATCCATGCAACGAAGCAAAGGTCTAGCGTGTCTAGTCTGCTCCATGTGAGATTTGACATTGGGAAGCAAGATTCCGTGCTCCGTCACAGACTGCCGAGAGGCCGTAGCATGTCTGTCACCCAATCTTGTTCGTATCCTGCTTTGCAAGCCAATTGTTTTTTCTGCCTCACCTAATGCCCCCTGCCACTGTAATTTACAGAGTGATGAGTACGATCTACTCCATTAATAGTATCTGTATCGCCGACATGTGGCCCCTTCGTACTGCATAAACTTGGCCGTGCAAGGCCTGCCGGCTGTCGGAGCAGTAGGAATGGTAACTCAGGTTTTTGGTGCGGTGTGATCGATTAATCATGTGGTGATCAATCAACCATGGATTGACTTGGACAAGCCATGTGGTGGCGGCTTGTGGAAAAGAAAAGATGGCAGAGACCTACTTCCCCCAGGAGGCCAAAGGAGGGAGGGAGCAGCGGCAGTGGCAGTGCTCGCAAACGCTGCTCGGGTCGGCGGCTAGCTGGCCTGGCTCGGAGAAGCTGGCGGCCGTCCCCCATGGCAGTGGTATGGGAGACACGGCAGACTGCCCAATTTGTCACGATGTAAATCAATTAGGGCAGTTTTTTGTTTCAACGATACTTCCAATTGGCAAAGTTAACTGAATTTTGTTTCGACGATGCATGCACCAGAGGCCGGCGAAAGTTCAGTTCATCTGTCTGCCGTCTCTCCAAATCGGTACAGTATAATTTGGCTTAGGTCGGAACATGTATGTCAGCCAACAAACATCAAGCGAGAACAGCGGATAAGGAATTATACTAGTTACTCCTGTACCAATTGTAGTAAGGTTCCACTAGTAAGTCTATCTATGAAATCAAGGTGGAAATTTCTATGCATACGACCAGGTACTTCCTCCGTCCACAAATATAAGGATTCGTTGACTTTCAGCTAATTCGTTTGACCACTCGTCTTATTTAAAAAAATTATGCAAATATTATGGATTTCATTATGAGTTGATTTATTATTAAATATACTTTAAGTACGACTTATTCGTTTTTGTATTTTTATAACTTTTTTGAATAAGACGAGTGGTCAAACAAGTTGGCTGAAAGTCAACAAATGCTTATATTAATGGACGGAGGAAGTAGTACAGTGGTGTACTGTGTACAACCTGACCCTCGCCGTGTACAAGTGTGGTGCAGCCAAATGCAGCTGGTCCACGCACTAATAGGAGTACCTGAACTCATGTGCAACCTAAACTGAATTTTGTGAGTGCCCATGAATAGCAAGGTTCAAGGCACAAGATTGAACGCGACTGTATGTTTTCAGCAATGTGAAATCTGTGGAGACTGCATATTTGTTCCTTCATCAAAACAACATAATGTCTTTCAATATTTCACGTCGACGAACACACATTGGTCCGTGCCGAATTGCCGACACTCCACATACAGCCGTGTGTCCCCCCCTCCACGCCCGAGATCAGATGGCCAAAAAGCCCCAGCCTTTTGCCCTTCCCGCTGGCCACTTTTCCCTACACGGCCTCACCTGCCTGACCTACCCAACCCAAGCCGCACGAACCGAGCCCACCCACCCGCACCGCCGCAGCGCACGCCTCGCGCAACAAGGGCTCGCCGCCACGGAGAAGGCGAAATTCGCCGGGACAAGCGAGCGCCGCCTCGCGGCACCGGACAAGGGCTCGCCTCCGCCGATCCCACGTCGCGTGCTTTTGATGGGTTAAAAAAGACGGGGTTAGCAAGCAAGAAGCGGTTAAGACGCGCGGGCGAGGACGACGGGAAGCGCCCAACAGGGACGGGGGCAGCTAGCGGCCGGCTTCCTTCCTTTATCCCCTCCCCCGTATTTGCTTTCGTCCCTTTTGAGGCCCCCATCTTTTCTTCCATTCTTTTGGGTTCGTGCTTGTGTGTGCGCAACACATTCCTTTGCAACAAGCACATCCTTGTCTTTAATGGATGTGCTGTTCTTTGGGTAGGGCCTAGTAGTAGAGGCCTAGGAGTAGATTACTGCACTAACTAATCTTTTGGTTGGGACTAGTGTGGTATTAGCACTTCTAGACTAGTCACTAGATTGAGTTACTTTGGGGACCAAATGGAATATGCACTATGGGATGAATATACAGTGGTGATTAGGGGGATCATGTCCATCCTTTCACCGTGTTTTGTGGTATTGTACTGTTTGGGACTAGGGAATTCCATCATTTTCTATAAGTTGGTTGCCATGAAATTCAGAATTAACATGCAAATATTTTTGTTTTGTAATGGGGTTACAAATCCATGGGCTTCCTTGTTCAAAAGGTAAAGCGAGTTTAGGTTGTCTATAATCAGAAATTTGTGCAATGTCTAAACGGTTGAGACAACTGATCAACCACCACAATTCAGGTTCTTCCATGGTACTGGTATTTTAACTTTCTAATTTGTAGCTTTGAAAGTTCTGATGGTGCATCTTGTTTGGTGTATGCACATTTACGTACCTCTCAGGAGTAGTTTTGCAGCTTAGGATTCTGCATTAAGTTTGGTGTGTGCGTGGTCTGAAAACTTAAGCTATCATCTCATCAGTACAACCGGACACTTCGCTACCATTTCAGCTTATTATATCCCAACATTAGTACACTGACTTACCAGATATGGAACTTCTCTACTTAATTGCGCTTGCACTGTCACTGTAGCTAATAAAACAAACTCATCTGGATGGGGGACATTGCAGTACAGAGGTTTGAAGTGCTCGTGTCAGGTAGATCTAGAAACCAACCTGCACCATTAACAACTCCAAAGTACGCTGTCTACTGGTACACTGCATCAACCACCAAGATTAAGCTCACACTCAATCTCTAATCAGAACACAAATATTCTGGTGCTGTTGGCTCATTCGTCGTCGTTTGGTGTGCACATCAGTCACCACTACGGAAATCCCTTGCACAAGTTTGGTAGACAACGTGCTGGTTTATAAAAAGTAGTATTTCGGATGTTTTGTCAGTTTGGTAAACACAAGGGTTGGCTCTATCAGGAGATGAGATGGAGGCAGTAGGGATTGCATTATCCTAATCCCCCCTATGATCTCACTCCTACCACATGCATCAGACCCCAAAAAACTGTTATCATTTCAAGGTGGTTCAAAAGGTCGCCTTTCCCTAGTTTCTCCAGCTGCAAAAACAAAGAAACCCGGAGGAGCAAGATTTTCAGACCTGGGTATGCCAAAAGGTGCAGTGGTTAACCTATTATCCAGCACACCGTCACAACAAGGAAACGAGGGAAAAAGTTGCGTGTGGCGTTTTCACGAGATGTCACAGTCAACGGCCTTTTTGCAGGCTCGCCACTAGCGTCATTGGTTCTGGCTGTGCTGCATATATATATACACACATACTCAGAACTTGGTGGGGGTGGCTGCAGAGCAGTTAGAGGAGAGACCTTGCTTTCCCTCTCCAAATGGCTGTTTAGTTCTTGACCTCAAGAGTGGAGGGTAGTGGTGGTAGATGGGCGGCACTCGTTGTGCATAGTGCTGGGTTTGTTGGAGCTTTGTGTGATTTCAGAAGGCACTCCATTTCTTTATACTTGGATCATTTGGAGCTTCTTGCTTGATTTTGGCTGCTTCTTTCCTGCTTCCGCGTTCTGTGCTCTGAGCACCAACGAATCTCTGTAAGCTGTCTCTCCTGTTCATATCTCTGATCTTCGTCTTCCTCTCACCCATACGAAGAACGCTCCTGCTCTTTGGTGTCTTGTTGCTTAGAGTGGTTTGTTTTTGCGTTTTCCTGCCAGTTCTTGATTCGCTCTCGGGCTGCGCGGGACAATGGAGGTGCCGGCGATGGAGAAGAAGGGGCACAGAGCTTTCGCTATGGCGGCGAAGTCTTTCAGTTCTTCAGAACGGCAAAAGCGATCCAAGAGGTTGGTGTTTGCAGACTTTTTTCGCTGCTGCAAAGTTCTTTTGATTCTGCTGGCAAGGACGCTCATAATGTGATTTCGCGGTTTCTCCATGACAGTTATTTAGAGGATGTTTATGCTAAAGATGCTATGCGCTCTTCGGAACAAACATTTGTTCTACCTAAGCCGGTAAAATCCCCGACCTTTGTGCAACATTAACTTTGTCATGTGGATGTATCTGTCACTTCATAGTTCCTGTATTTTTCTGTCATTTTTGCTTAATCTTTTTATTTTCAGGAAGATGTAAAGCCTAAGGTGAAAAGTGATTTCAACAAGGAGATGCAACCCGGGAGGGGGGCACAAAGCACCTTGAGAAAGGAGGTAAGGATAGGCTAGTTTCTTTTGCTCCTAGTACTCTAGTATTTTAGTGGATGTAAGAATTTGCATTTCGATTTCTATGAATTTCTGAAATAGCACAATTGTATTTGCCTATTTTGTCTGCGTAGTCAGTCCTAAACCGTTTTGACTCTTATGGCATTTGCTTAAAATGTGGCAACATGGTTCTTCTTCTATTGGTCACGACCAAATTCCCTGCTCACCTGAACTTAGTTGAAAAATGTTTCATAATGGCTCTTAAAAGGGCAAAGGGCCACATTTTCCTTTTAAGGTGCCGTTTCTCGTTTTTCTAATAAATTCCCTGTAGTCCAGACTCATATGGTCACCTGATGCTGTGATGCAGATAATGCAACTGGAGAAGCACCTCAAGGACCAGCAGCTTGTGCGTGGCGCCCTGGAAAAAGCTTTGGGGCCTAACGCTGCTCCAGTCAACCTGTCACTTGAGAATCCAATGCCAAAGGTAGACCTCTGCGCAAAACTGTCGCTAATTCCCACTCCTCCCGGAAATCTTCAAAAGATTAATCACATTGGTTTTTTCAGGCCGCTAATGAACTGATACGCGAGATCGCCACATTGGAGCTAGAGGTCAAGAACATGGAGCAGTATCTCCTTGCTCTTTACCGGAAAGCATTTGAGCAGCAAGCACCAGCATTTTCGCCCCCTGACCGCCGGGAAGCACCCAAGCCGTCAGTGACCTCACGGTCTGGGCAGCTCCGGGAAATGGCCATGGCCAAGAAGCCTTCTAGAGTGGATTCGTCACTCCGGTCTAGCTACCCGCCGCCACACAAGAAGTGCAATGATCCATTGACAGATTGTTCTACATCCGTGCGCTTTGATAGAGCTCTTGACTCTGATGTCCTGCGTTGCCAGTCTGCATTGTCTTACCGTGGAGTTGTTTCATCAAGGATACTGCCTTCAGAAGATGACAGTCTTGCTAGAGCTCTTCGTTCATGCCACTCACAGCCTTTCTCATTCCTAGAGGTAATGATTCACTCTACGATGAACTGAATGACACTGTAAATTATAGCATCTATTTAATTGTTCATCATATCTGATATACCTGTCGCAAAAAGGAAAAAATTTCCTTCACATTTTAGCATGTGTATGATGCAGTGTTCTTACAGGATTATGCGAAACATACTATAAAAAAAACGACTGAAGTAGCAACTATCTGAGAAAAATTTTCCTTCACATTTTATTATGCAGTGTTCTTACAGGTTATTTAAGTATCTTATGTTTTTTTTTTAGCAGGAAGGAGAAACTGGTGCATCAGGAATGATAAGCTTAGCAGAGTATCTGGGGACTAATGTAGCAGACCACATCCCTGAAACACCAAATAACCTGTCAGAGGAGATGGTGAGGTGCATGGCCGGGGTATACTGCAGACTTGCAGATCCTCCCTTGGTTCACCACGCCTCCTCTTCTTCGCCAACGTCGTCTTTCTCCTCAACTAGTGCAATCTCTCCACAGTATGTGGGGGACATGTGGAGTCCAAACTACAAACGAGAGACTACTCTGGACTCCCGTTTGATAAACCCGTTCCATGTCGAAGGTTTGAAAGAGTTCAGTGGACCATACAACACAATGGTAGAGGTTCCGTCAATCAGCCGAGACAGTCGGAGGCTGAAAGAAGTTGAGGACCTGCTCCAGACTTACAAGTGAGTTTTAGGCAGCAATATGCTCTTTGGCGGGATGGAATTGTTTTGTTATCTGTTCATTGCTGTTATGCACTGTTCTGAACTGAGTTTCGCTTTTCAGGTTGATTTTGTTCCGGTTGGAAACTGTCGATCTGAGAAGAATGACAAATGAAGAAAAGATAGCATTCTGGGTCAACATCCACAATGCCTTGCTAATGCATGTATGTAGAATATTCTGGTTAATGCAGCTCAATACAATTCCTAGAACTTTATCCTTTTATGGACCCTCACGTATTGCAACAACAGGCTTATCTGAAGAATGGTGTCCCACAGAACAATCTGAAGAAGACATCACTACTTGAGAAGGTAGTAAAGTCAAAATGCTTCCTCTGAGTGTTCGAGAAAAAAATGCTTCCTCTGAATAGTCAATGGGTTGCAATCAGAAGTACCTATTCAGACAAGCTTCTTGTTTCCCTGACCCATGTTTTCACCACAGGCTGCCTGTAAAATTGCCGGACGCAACATCAACGTGGCTGTGATCCAGGGCATAGTTCTTGGATGCAACACACATTGTCCCGGACAGGTATTGCCAAACACGCATGATTAGGTCAAAACGCAGCTAAAAAGCGTGGTGATCGTACTGTACTGATTATATGTCGCAAGCATGCTAATTTCACCTGTTGATCCTTTTAATGCAGTGGCTACGGACCCTGCTTTACCCAAGGATCAAAAGCAAAGTGAGCAAAGCCGGGCACGAGTGGCGAGCCTTTGCCGTTGCACAATCAGAGCCTCTTTTGCGCTTTGCGCTTTGCTCAGGGAGCCATTCTGATCCCGCGGTAAGCAACAACTTGCGCAAATTATGCACCGGTGTACCTTAATCTCTTCTCAAACTTGGCAAATGTTTCGCTTTTCTCATGTCATGTGATTTATTCAATTTTCTGCAAGCCTCCTTTAGGAACAAACGTGGCAGGAAAGCTGAGTTGACATAAGAAATTATGAAATGTTTATGAATCATTACCTGCAACCTTTTCACTGATTGGGAACGTTGTTAGGAATCTTTCATTGCAATCATGTTAGGAATCTGGCCTGTTGCATCAAAGCACTGCTACCATAATTACTGGATGTGCCAAAACCAAAGCCTCTTTTCCGAATGCATAATCATCATCTCCTTTTCCGCTCTGCTTTGGCTGCGTGCAGGTGAGGGTGTACACTCCCAAGCGGCTGTTCCACCAGCTGGAGGCGGCCAAGGAGGAGTTCATCCGGGCGACGGCCGGCGTGTGGAAGGAGCAGAAGCTGCTGCTCCCGAAGCTCGTGGAGGCGTACGCCAAGGACGTGAAGCTCTCGCCGCAGGGCCTCGTGGACATGGTCCTGCGCTACCTGCCGGAGAGCATGAGGATGGCCGTGCAGAGGTGCCAGCAGGGCGGCGGCAGGTCGGCGAGCAAGGTCGTCGAGTGGGTGCCGTACAACCCGAGCTTCCGGTACCTGCTCGCCAGGGACCTCGCGTTTCCTCATCTCAGCTGACCTCCATTGCTGGGATGAAGTAGTTAGTATATGCGTGTATTATAGGGGCTAGAATTAGAGAAGGATGTGCAGGTTTTGTGTGGTGATGATATCAGTGGCGATGCGTGTATTTGTCTGCTGTAAAGAGGTTTTGTTTTTGTAGATGAACAGGAAATAGGTGAAGAAATGAGAGGAATATGTCACAGATTATTGACTCGTCGTCGTGTGCTGTTTTTGTTGCTCGTCGTTCTGGAGTCTTGTCATTATTGACGACTATTCATCCCGAGAATAAACTTGGTCAGATGATTAAGATAACGCGTAGCTGATTTTCATCGGGTGACACCAGGCAGCAAGCTATTGAGCTGATGTGTACGACTTGTTTTTTTTTTCTTTGAGGAAGTTGATGTACTCAACAAAGTGTAATATGGCAAACAGTGTAATACGGCAAAAGAGTGCTGGAAAAGTGTAATGCGGAAAAAGAGTAAACAAGATTATTGTGCGTAAAATTTCATTCTTTTTTTGGGTATGAAACAAGCAGATTATACATTTTTGGGTATTGAAAATGTAATACAGCAAAAGAGTAGGAATTTTTCTTCGTATGGGCCTCTTTTCGTCCTTTCTTAGAGAAACCGAACAATCATTCCTATAAGATAAGCGTCTGGCCCATAAGGCCACAATGGCAGTACTTGAGCACCAGTGGGCTAAACCAAAACACCCAAGCGGCCAGCCGGCCTGCTCGAATCCCGCTAGTTTTCGCAAGCGGCAGGACAGACCTATGGAATTGCTTAACAAAATCCCCCACTCAAATTGGCCCCCTTTTTAAACTATGATTTTTTTTTTTGCGGTGGAAACTATGATATGGTTGGTGGCACGTAAATTATACTATGTACATATTCGAGAACGCGAGACGTTGGCGATGACAAGGATGATCTAATCATGTTTAGGCCATGTTATCGATTGCATCTGGTCGGTGTTTTGTCCTAAACAATTGCTTCAGCGTTTACGATGCTTGGCACAACAAAATGGAATCAGTACTAGTCACTATCTTGTACTCCTAGTAGGAATCACCAGAAGAATAGATTGGTAATCTTGAAAATGCACAATGGATGGTCACATACCACATATTTTTCCATTCATAGAGGCGAACGGTTTTATTCGAAGATGCACACGACAAAGCCTGAACACACGCACTAATAACAGCTGGGTTCGAAACTGTGACTGAGCACACTGCACGTTTGCACAACGACTCTGTATTTACACTTTGACTACCTACTCACTCTGATGCTTTTGCCGCCAAAATTAACGGCGCCAAAAGACGCTACGCACGACGGTGACACCACGCACGCACGACTCAAAATCTAACTCCAGCAACACTTCCCCGCTTCATCGCCGGCGCGTCCACACCGGCCAGCGTCCAACTCCGGCGAGGGACGCGTGGCCAGCGATGAGGGTGACGATCGATGCTTTTCGACTTCACTCGCTCTCGGGGATGGCGGTCAGGTCGGGAGCGAACCGCGTGGCCCTCCCGCCTCGGTGCGCCACCCTCCGCTTCTGCACCACCGCCGTCTTCGCCGCGACGGGCGACATGGGCTCCGCCGCCGCGTACTCCTCCTCGGGGAGCGGGAACACGAGCGGCGCCGCCCGGCGCCGGCGGCACGGCGAGGACGGCGCGGTGGCTGCGGCCGCCTTGACGAGGGCGGAGCTGGCCTTGACCGCGAGCGCGGCCACCTCCTCGCCGGTGAGGCGGCGGCGCTGCATCCCGGCGGGGAGCACGAAGTAGATCTGCCCCGGCCGGAGCTCCTCGCCGGCGCCCACCGCCGCGACGGTGCCTTCGAGCCCCATCACGTCGGCGTCGCAGAGGAACCAGCTGCCCTCACCGGCCTCCTGCAGGACCAGCGCCGCCGTGGCCGGCGGCGAGTACTCCCGGAGCTCGCCGCTGGGGAGCACAACTCTCGCCGTCGTCGCGCCCTCATCCGCCGCGTCGCACGACACACAGATGCCCATTATGCAGTCCGATTCCGATCCTTTTTCCTGCTCGCGATGATGTGATCTTTGAGTGTGCTGCTGTTTCGCTTTGGTGTTTGCCTCGTGTCCTGCTCTGTCGTTGTGGTGCTGGGTCCGTGCTGGAAATGGCGATGGAGACGAAGACTCAAAGAGGCCAGCTATATATAGCGGGAGAGGAGGGAGATGAATTCGAAGCCGGCCGGCAGAGGGTGAAGTGTCCTGTAGCCGGGAGCGGGGGCAGCACAGGCTGGAGGTTTGCTACGAGGCCAGCGATTAGCGTGGACTGGGCGGGGTTTTCTTAGCAGAGAGAGGGTCAAATAAACAGATCAACTTGCCGTGTTAAAAATGATGCGGCCGGGCTCTAATGATTCTCTCCAATGTCGATCGATATATCCAGTATTCAATTATCATATTTGACAGAGGAAAATGCACGAAGAGAATCGTATCGCCTCAAAAAAATTATTGCTAAAACATGCAATGGCTATAGAGCTTCATAGCCGACATTTCAGGCATTGTTGGATCCGTAGTAGCAAAGCAGGACCGTGGGCTTATAACGGCACCTGTACACCGCCTACAATCGCAGACACTGAACAGCCAGCCAAACATTGCCCGGCAAATCGATTTCGCGATTTAAAGTTCAAAACGACTTGATTTCAAAGTTGAGTGTTGGAATTTTAGGAACTTCAATGTTTTTTGAACTATTTATATTCATATTTTTATTTTTATAGTTGAAAAATGCCCCTGTTTCAGGAACCTTTGCTGGTTGCTGCAACCAAGGCAGCCGACCACAGCAATTGTCGTGCATGTAGTAGTATGCTTTAGTCTCGCTTTACTCAGAAGTACTTTGAACGGACGGTTAAAATTTATCCATGTCATAATCTGTTAGAGATGATGTGGAACAATCTAAACCCAATAGCGATGATTTAACACTGACACGTCAACTGTGAGGGCATTTGCCCTCATACTCTCAAAGTCTACTCTCATTCTAAATGTACCCGCAAGGCACATAACCTGCTAATCTTATTGAAATGTGTTTCATCGATCAGGCACGGAAGCATGTATAATGAATTTGTGGATGATAAAAAAATATTGAAGATTTCCCATGGGGTTTTGAGGTCCAAATGAAAGAAAACGTCATCATAAACAGCTTTAAAGTTTTCTTGATTAGATCAGAGTAAAATCTCCATCATAACTTGTTGAAGAAAGTTCTCTCATAAACTTCACGAGCAAATTAAAGAAGTTTAAAAGTTACCTTCGTCCAAACTAAAAAAAAAAAAAGACCATCCTAACCAGTGGCGGAGCCAGAGGGTAGTCCATATAGGCCTAGGACTATCCTGGCTTCTGGCAAAGCACAGTACTTTGGCTACACACTATTTAGTTGCTGTTTAGCATATTTTTGACACTGTGCCTGTCCTAGGCGAGCGCGCTGGCTCCGCCGCTGAACCTAACAGTTTTGAAGTTTTGTATCTTTGTTCGATTAGAGTAACATTTCCATCATAAATTAACTTCGTGAGCATTCTTCGGGGTCTTCTGGATTCTTCTGCTCTCAAACTGCTCTCAAACCCACGCCCATTCACGTCAAGAGATTGCGCTGCCGACGCTTGCATGCTGTTGTTTTTTCCCTGGGATATTTCCATGTTCCACTGCGTCACCGTGTCCCTTTCTGTTGCAGGTAGGCCAAAAGGCTATCGCACGCCGGCGCTGCGTCACTCGCCTAGCCGCGAGTAGAGGTCGCGTGCAGCCTCCGATGTGGGGAGCGACGGCCGGTTGGGATCGCCGGGGCGGCGCCGTTGCAGGTCCTCGTCGCGGAGCACGGGACGCGTGGTGTGGTAGGCGACGGACTTCACGTGGAGGCCCGGTCGATGATAATAGGCGCCGCATTTTCCCCAAACCCCGCTCGGCTCAAAAACTGTTACCCCTAGAGCTAGCTACCGAGACCGTTACGTAGCCCGTCGCGTCTGACATCGTGCTAAATAGGTGCATGCAGTGGACGGTGGTGCGCGCAGCAGTACGTGGTTTCGTTTCCGGGCGCGGGTCCCCTTAATCTCGTCACAAAGCGTCCGTTACACATGAAACAGGGGATCGATAGGTCGATACAGTGGTCGTGGCCGATCGAGTTGCTTCATCAGTACTACTCCTTGGTGACTTGGGACTTGAAGGCGACCACAACGAGGTCGACTAGGTCAAGAAAACAACACAATTCCAGTCTTCTTTGGAGTGAACTTTACGAGGTCTAGGGAGGTTTGAGAATGCACCGCGCCTGTCTCCATTTCCAAGCATGCAAGAAATGGCCCTCCTACTATGTCGCGTTACCTTCACATCCTACCTTAGAAATTAACGCGCGGCATACTAGAAGATAACGCGACATAGTAGGAGTGCCATCAACTGTCCTCCAAGTTGTGTTCACGTATACTGGCCTCCAATTAAGCTAGCTCATCATCTACATATATACGTCCACGGCCGAGAACGGTGTTTAGTGATCGATTATTGAGCTGAACCAGAGGCAAGTGAAGTCCATACGAAAAGTTGGGGAGGGAATTTTTTTTTTTTTAGAAAAAGGTCGCTCAGTTGTTCAGGACCAGCAGCCACGCACGAACGGGAAGTCCGTTCAACCCAGCAGCGAATCTGTGGCGTACCTTACCAGCTCTACCAGCCGGCCATCTAGCCAGCGCGTGCGCGCGCGTGTCGCCGTGCATGCGCCCGACGAATAAGTTGCCCGCCCCAGTTCGCACCCGGGGCAGGGGCCTCGTCGTACGTCCACGTCCCGCGCGCGCACGTCGCCGCAGGAGAAGGGGCACATGCCAGAGATGCCACGCCCGCGCGCGCTGCCCGGGCAGTGGGGCGCCACCCCGGCTGCACGACGAGCCACTTGGTCCGGCCGGCACCCAACGCAACGATTCCCTTCCCCTCTGCCCCGCTCCCGCCACCACCAAACCCGACCAGCCACGCGTGGCCTGTCGCGCGCGCACCGTGCCCGTTGCTTGCCAACTCCTCCCTCGCGCCTGGCTAGCATAATAAGCTTCGTGGAACGTTCGCTCTGGGGCGGGCGGGCGCGCGGGCCGCGGAGCGCGTTAGATCCTGCCTGGTGCACGCCCGCGGCCGCGCGCCCCGGCGGCAGATGGAATCTCGTGGCCCTGGACGGCCAGCCGGCCGCGGATCTCGACGTGGCCAGGCGCGTTCCCGCGCTGCTATTTATTTTTACTCAAACCCCGGCCGCGGATCTCGACGTGGCCAGGCACGTTCCCGCGCTGCTATTTATTTATCTCTGGGGCGGCAGGGGTGATCAAGTGTCGTCCAAACGCAACGAGACAAGGGTCGAGACAAACTGAGATTACTGAAACCGCCGTGCTGTCCTGGATGGACACTGTCATGGGTTGGGTGGAACCGTGAACCTACCCGTACCCAACCCTGTTAAAACCGCACGCACGCGGGTTAAGCCAGGTTGGTTCCGAACCCAAACCTGGCGAACGCGAGGCTGAGCCGGGTTGACCAGGTCGTGGGTTCAACCTGCTGAACCCATCGTACCCGGTGGCTGCGTGCTGCCTGTTCTTGAAGGCGACGGCGACGCAGCGGCCATGCCTCCTCGCCGCTGCGGCGTCTCTCGCGGCATCGAGGCACAGATGGCGGTGGCGGCCGAGGCCATTCGGGGTCTTCGCGAATGCTGCGTCATGGGCAGAGGCCGCGCGCAGCGAGGAGGACAAGGAGGACTTGGGGCAGGACCAGGCAGCGGCGCTCGACTCCAGTGTGCCGGCCGCGCCAGCGACGGTGGCAGGATGCTGGTGACGGGCGGGCGAGGCTGCGCTCGCTCCGCGCGGCAGGCAGCTCGGGATTCCTATTCTCCTGGCCTGCATGGGGTTGGTGAACTCATGTAGTAGTATCGGCGGCGGCATTGCCCAATGGCGGGCAACTGACGGGGTCAAGCGAGGATGCTGGGTGCTCGGCAAATAATTCTTCTACAAGCAGGTTTGACCCGCGAGTCGTCCCTGCTGGATCGACTTCGCTCATCTGCCACAAGACGAACACACAAGGGCGAACTGCTCGAGCCATCTCCAGAAATGAATCCAACAGAATCTGTGTTACGAACAAAATCATCGATAATAAACATAATAAATCTGGTCGATCGCTACCAAGCAGAGAAAATGATCGACCAATAAGGCAATAACCGTATCATACAACCACCACGGAATGATCCCACCAACAGCTCCGGCAAAAAGAAACGAATCGTAAAAGAATACAGAGAATCTCCAGTCAAGAACCAGTGTGTATGTAACTATGGCCGGCCATCCACGAACGCCGAGATGACCAGGAAGCAAGAAGCTAGAAGCGGCTGCTAGTTCTTCTTGTTGTTGGTGTTCTTGAGCACGATGGGCAGGATGATGACGAGGGCGATGACGAGGAGGATGATGATGAGGATGCACGTCCACTTGCGCGTGCTCTTCTGGTGCCTCCGCGCCACCTGCAGCTGCTCCCTCCCGCGGTCGACGAAGGATCGCGCGCGCCCGACGTTGCCCTCGATGTCGTCGAGCTGCTCCCCCTGCGCGGCCACGAGCACGGCCATGTCGTTGAACACCTGCTGCAGCTCGAGGAGGCTCCGCTCCAGCTCCGCCACGGCGCCGTGCCGCTCCTGGATCTCCGCCACCACGCCCAGCACCTCCCCGCGGCCCTGCTGCTCCGCGATCGCGCGCTGCAGGAACCGCTCCCCCTCGCCGGACTCCGCCAGCGCGTCCAGCGTCGCCTCGTCGGCCTGCGCCCCCGTCACCGTGAAGTAGCGCCGCGCCACCGTGTCCCGGTACTCGGACGCGATGCGGGACCGCAGCGACGCAAAGGACTCCATGGCGTCGCGGAGCTTCTTGCGGAGCCCGGCCACCACGGAGGTGCGGGTCCGGTCCGTCGAGCTCCCGGGACCGCACCCGGGCACCGATCGGTTCGCCGCGTTGGCGCGGTCCAGCGACTCGAGCCGCAGCTTCACCACCTTGGCCTTCTTGATCGCCGCCGACACGTCGGCGTCCATGCGGGCGCGGAGCGCGCGCACCGCGCCCGCGTCGTGCAGCGACTTGCCCGACTCGTTGGCGTCGTGGAGCGACTTCTGGATGCGCTCCAGGTCGCGGAGCTCGTCCTTGATCGACTCCACGTCCTCGAAGAACTTGTCAAGGTTCGCGCCCGCCGCGGCGCCCGGCGGCGCGGACATCTCCACGCCGCCGGACTCCAGGTCACCGCCGTCGCCGCCGACGCCGCGCTTCCACGAGCTGGAGAACAGGTTGTTCATGGCGGCGGATGTTCCCTGGATCCCCCTGCTCTGGCTGTCTGGCCTCTTCTCCCGGATCGAAATCGATCGTTTCTTGGACTGCGCTGCTGTTGGTGGCCAGTTTCTTGGATCGGGTGCAGAGATACTAGTAGTTGGGGCGGGCAGAGAAGAGACGCAATCAGGGAAAGGGAAGACGACGCGGAGTTGAAGCAGTCGGCGTGGGCTGGGGAGGGACCCGATGTGACGGGCCGTGCGTGAGGAGACCCCGTGTTGTGTGCTCTGCAACGGGGACCGACGCGGGAGGAAGGTGAGAGGAAGGGGAGGAGGTGGACACGGACGTACTCCGGCCTCCGGGTCACGCCCCTGCCTCGCGCGATCGGCCGCCGCCGGATCGGTGCACCACGCGGTGGCGTGGTTGGAAATGTAAACGTCCTCCTGGGTAG
This sequence comes from Eragrostis nindensis, assembly GCA_012490785.1. Lineage (NCBI taxonomy): Eukaryota > Viridiplantae > Streptophyta > Magnoliopsida > Poales > Poaceae > Eragrostis > Eragrostis nindensis. The sequence continues at coordinate 23,507 of JAAXCT010002424.1, forward strand.
CAGCTGCGCACTAGAGAAGGTTTTGACTGGTGGATGAACCAGACACGGATGCCAGAACTGGCCTGACGGCGTATGATTAACTGCTCTCTTAATCTTATTTTGCACGGATCGCGTAGTTGGTCAATGTTGACCCGATCAACTGAAAGCACGAGTACCGGTCCCGACCCACACTTGTTCGTTTTCTAAAAAGAAACAAAGAAGTGATTGCCTTCATCGATCTCGCATGGTGGGCGAATATGAAATATTAGGTATCGGTCGTCGTTTGGGATCACTCGTATGAATACTAATCAATGAAGCCGTTCAGAGCTTCTATAGCTAAACGATGCAATCGCCATCATTTCCTAGCGAACCAGGTAAGCCACTCCGTACACAATCACATATGCGCAACTGCCCGGCGCATGCATTGGATCGGGCAGATGGCACCAGTGTTCGTACCACCCACCCGACCTCGTCGCACTGACTGCTCTCCCGATTTGGGAGAACATGATAAGAAAGCGACACAAGAAGCAAGGTAAGCAGCAAAGGGGAATGGCTGGGCTCTGTTACCCAGGCTCCCGTGGCTCGTCCATGTGATGTGGATTCGCACGGCATGTGCAACAGCTGAACCGAACGTATAATCGGTGTGTAGCTGTAGGCTGCAAGACCTAGACGTTTTATGCTGTCGATGCATATGATTAGGAGGAAAACAAAGCCATATCGTCAGAAAGTTGTTGCGACGTCTTTGGAAAGTCGGGAGCAGATTAGCTGAACCACTGTTGGGATCGCTCATTGTTGTACACCGAACATGCTAGCCTAGGCTTCTTTCTACTGCATTAGCGTTATCGTGAATGGTTGGAGGACGGTAAGTTAATGGCGCACGGTTCACAAATAAATACAGGCAAAAGACATGGCAAATTATGGGAAAATAAAAAATGAAGTGATTATCCAGGCACAAAGCGTGCTACTAGCATCACAATAGAATGAAGATATACTATATATAATAATATGGCCTCACAATTGGGCATTTGCCAAACAAAATTTGTAGTTCATCGAACAACACTAAGCATCAAAGAAGAGTGTCTGATTACTACCACTGTCATATATAATATTAGAAAGGATTTACAAAACCTACAAGCTACAACATCAGTTCGAGACGCAAAGCCTTGTCTTCTGTATATTTCCTCTGGACAAACAATTTAACCAACAATTATACACATGTAGCCGCAGCATTGCCTTCTAACGGGCCTTGTGTAAACATCAACATTGGACCTGAACAATCAAAAGAATATCCACAAATATATGCATTCTGTATTGAATCAAGAACTTCCAAGGGAGCACATCTTCACACCACCACAGGATTGAATGGGTGGAGACTAACAGCTACACTGTTGCCATCAAGTGTGCTTCCCAAGCCCCGGGCTGAACTACATGGAAGGTCAAGAAGGTGATTTGGCTCATCCCCGGTAATTTACTGGGCACTCTGAAGAACCGTAACATAGAAGGGATGCCCTTGATCTCCACCGGATGACCATCTTCCATTTTCATCCACCTGTGATTCCTTGGATGAATGCACTTTCCAATGCAGCTCATAATTGGAAAAATTGTATGTTCCAGGTGCAAATATGCACGCTCTTAGAGGAACTCTGGCAGAACTGTCAGGTCGCAGCTCCATTTGAGCAGAACTCAATGACCACCAAACATAAGGGGGAATGCTCTCTGAAGATTTATTTTCATGTTGTGTACCCTTGGCACTAGAAATCACCTTTATGTCATTTTCCAGAGATACGTCATACCATCCACCCAGAGCACTGGTAGAATCCTGAGGATGTACAGTTTTACTCACCTCTGGCATACCATCAAAAGTAACCACACTCACCGAAATCTTATGTCCGGCGGAATTGTGAATTACCAACTGGATGTTAACTTCACAGTACGACTTTGAAAAATCATGAGTAACTGTTTGAAGTCCTTCCATAAGCCACCATATAGGCCTCTCACTTATAGCACTGAGAATACAGAAGATGGGGTCAGCATATGTTCAGCGCCACCAAATGCCCAACAAAAGTTACTATCCAGTTAAAGGTTCTAAGACTTGCCTGCAATGACATGTGTGATGGGACAGTAGCTTTAAGTCTGGCGCGGGCTTGGAAGAGTTACCAGCTACTGCCTTTGAGATTAGAACAAAATCAAGAAGGCTTGGCCCCTGAACATGGATCAAGTGAACATATAGGTCAGAATTTTATCATCAATCAAAGATAGAGAAGAAGAAACATGCACACGCCTATCCATCCAGTCAAGTAACTCAAGTTCCTGTCAGAATTGACCTTGAAGGTTAGGGTAAACGACCCTATCCAGATGGGCAACACTTGGAACCAGCATGAAACCAGAACCAAAAAGGAAGCCAAAATACTCTTATAATCTAACAAGGACTCACCTCAGCTAACTTCACTTGTTTGTACTTTTCTTGGCAATGAAAGTCAGCTAAAGGAGACCGAGCAATGTCAAACAAATCAGTGCTGCCCCCAGGACATAAAGCCATATCTGTTCTGTACGAATCACTCTCTGCTTCTTTAGATGAAGCTGTTCCAAAGTCCTAAAACGAAGCATTTGGAAAACATATCACTACCTTGAATTTGCAAGATATAATGAACAAGAGCATAAATAAAGCAACGCAAAACATGGTATGCATTAAGCATCTTGCATCTGGCAGAGTATAAAAGAATTGACCTTCACCTTTATCTTGAAGAAACATGACACAGACTGATTTGCAAATACAGTTTCAACAGACATGATTGAATTGCATGAAGGCAGTGCTGAAACTGCCCATTTACTGCCAACACAAGACAACTGATGAAGTACAAATGACTCTGATGGAGTCCTGTTAATTACATCCATGCGCACGATATACTCTTGCAATCTTGATGAGCACATACTTATAGCAAAGGTTACATCAAGTGATGGCAAAGCCTGTAAATAAGAACGTTTTAGAGGTCATAAAAACTTAGCTATATAGGAAATTCTGGCAGCACAACTACAAGTAGGTACTGCTTGACTTTAAAAGAGAATAACTAACAAAACAAGAGAATGCACTAAATTAATTAGATACCCTCCCAACCCTGTTACGTTTAGAAGATTAAGAACATACTAGGGAGTCTGCAGAAGACATATAAGCATATTCGATTCCTTACAGTTTAGTATTTACGGTAAAAGAATTTTGCTGGGAAAACACTCTACACTTCGCCCATGAAAAACATCGAACGTGACCCACCTGACCCCCCAAAAAAATTTCCAGTACCAGTTCTAGAACACTGATGCAAACAATAAAATCCTAAAACAAAATAGCATATTGGCACAAATAGTTACCTCAATGTTGTAATGCATGCGCAGAGTGCGGTACTTCATGTCGGTGGAACCCTCAATTTCAAAATATAAAGATACATAAAGAGAAACATTTCCCGGAGTTGCAGCGTGAAACCAAATAGGCCAAGAGAGTGCACCTCCTCCTTGAATTTCAATATCCTAAAAAGAACGAAAGAACAAATTGTGGAAGGAACATAAAATGCGATTTGGATTACTGAGATAACAAGAAAATTTGCATTAAACCACCTCACCTGAGGAAATGCAAAAAGCAAACCCTTAATTTTTTCCTTCGAAATTTTGGGCGATATAGCGTTGCTTTCTGACTGTGCATGTTTTCTCAAGCAACTTGGAAACTCCAGGTCTATGTCCGATGAATCACTAGGTATTACAAATCTTGGGTTGCTAATTTTCATTTTTATGCCCTGCATTACATGATTGGAAAGTGTTAATAAAGAACGCACAAAACCTGCATTAACTGATGACCACCTGTACAAATTCAGCAACTCTTTGCAATCGGAAGCCAATAGGAAATGCAACGAAGAGGCAGAGATAAATAATGAGAGTAAGGACCTTCACAGCATAATCTGAATGGTTTTTCAGATTTAGTCTGAGGAGCTGCAAATCACCAGCAAATGCTCTGGTTGGCATGTGATCGATATATCCTGTAAGTTTCGGTAAACCCTGGAGGCAATATTTAAAATTATAACATATCCGAAACCAATATTTGAGAGTAGTAACCTAGACAAGGCTAGAAGCTATAACCTTGATTACAATCAGGTCGTTGTTCAAAAAACGACGAGGGCCTCTTTTTCCTTTTTTGATTTTCTTACGTCTGTCAATTTCAAAGTATTGATAGCCAACTACTGAATCTGACAGTGTCCAGCGTATCCCAACTAACTTCAGAATACCTTCAACTTTTGGAGTAACATCAAGTTGCACCTAATAGAGTTAGAAAAGAAAATGAGCTGTTATCTTAAAAGACTGTTAACAAAATATCACAACAACGAAAACAATAAATTCAAATATATCAACAACAACAACAACAACAACAACAACAACAACAGCTAGCGTCTTTATCCCAAGCAAGTTGGGGTAGGCTAGAGATGAAACCTGTAGGAACCCACAAGAGAGGCAAACAAAAAAGATGAGAGGGCAAGAAAATTCAAATATATCAAATCAGCGAAAAACAAATCAGGAGTGAAGGTAACGAGGTTGTTAGCATCATAATTTCCTTACAGCAAAAACAGCACAATCTTACAGGAACAGTTAAGGGCTTCCACAAGAAAAACTAGATCCAATAGCACAGCACATAAATAGCAAATTGATCCTTCAGAAATTTTTTTTTGTCCGCTAAAATAGAACAAAACTAGAATTGAATGGAAAGTGATCAACAGTGTGTTCTGTCAAGCCATTATGAAAAGATTTCCAGAGCATACACAATATTGCACTGAGAAAGAAAAAAGAAACAAAGTCTTTACTTTTCTACTTTCACCTCCTCCTAGTACAATGTCAAGCTTTGACACCGTGAACTTATTTTCATCAGTCTCAAACCTGTAGTGGTCAACCAGAAACAACAGTGATAGCCATGAGAAACTTGGAGGGAATAAAAACATCTACGTAAAATACATGAATTATTAGAAGAAAAAAAATACATTGAAACAGACGGCTCTGTGACAGCCTTTTCTTCCCCAGCATCCATGGTCAACGCACTTACCTCTGCATAGAAATGTAATGCATCAATCATAAGTATAATCCTCCTAAATAGGAAATACTGAAGAAAACTGTTTTAACACTCAGGAATGAAAATTACCAGAATTTAGAGCATCCAAATTGGTGGAAAGTTGGCATATAAGAGAGATGCCGGAAACAGCAACAGAAATTTGTAGAGGATTCTTTAGCTCAACGGTCAATTTTACTGGTTCTGCAACCAACAAAAACATGCATTGAGACTACACATGTAGAAGGGTGTAAGAGAGATGATATCAGATTTCATCTAAATCTCCATGTACTTTAAAATTTTTATTTCATGATGGATATGAAATTTCTGATTTTAAAAGAGTGGTAGGTATAACTATATAATTTAAACTATTATCCATTGGGTTCAGTTTATTCCAGATGGAGTTATGATTTTCAGTTTTATCTCGAGTTCAGTTAATTCCATTGAGAAGAAAGGTATGGTATAACTATATAATTTAAAAGATGTCACCTCCAGCTACACAAACAGAGAGGTCCTTATGTTTTCTCAAAGCAGATGCTTTTGGCTGCGAATCCAACCAATTAGTTCTGACAATTTTGATGATGATGGGATCATTTCTTCCTCCAGCTGTTGCCAAGTGCTTTCTCTAACATCAACCTGTTATAGAAAGCAAACGAAACAAATTAGATTTGCGTGTGTTTGTGTGTGTGTGCGTGCGTCTTTTCGGGGGGTGGGGTGGCATGGTGCTATAGCTTCGAGTGTCTTTTGGCGAGGTAGGCAGCATGGCGCCATAAGTTCAAGTTGCCTTACATCTGCATCTGACGCATAAGTGCGATGATCTTCATGTATAACTCTAAGTGATGACATGTTGAACACAGGAAGTTGAAGCTTGTATACATCAAATTTCTTTCCCATACTCTGTTGAGAAAAAAAACAAAAATTAGAAGTGCAATAATAGTTGGTTCAACAAAGTGATAGGAATAGTGGATCAGATCAAGAACCTGAACAAAATGGAAAAAGTCATTGAGGAACACGCTTTGTGTATTCACTGACTGGTGGCTACAAGAGATGACCTCCAGCAAGTGCTTAATGGCTACATCGAATATCCCAAGGACTCCATACCACCTGTTAGTACAACCGGCGTCAAATATAGCTTAAATACAGGAACAAAAATTCAATATAAGCTCCAAAAAAAAAAACAGCTACCTCCCAACATTAAAATGTACATGATCATTGATGTAACTCCAAGGATACTGTTTGTAGACAAAAAGAGCATTTCTGTATGCCCGAACAGCATGTTGTTTCTGCACTTAGAGAAAAAATGAGTACTAAAAAAATCCAACCAACATCTAATACGTTTATAACAGCAGTAAAAGAGTTATTACAGACCTGATCAGAAATATAGTAACTGTTCCCAGCTAAAATTAGGTGAAATCCATACTTCCGAAGCATAGGTGGACTGGACAACAGATAGCAACAAGCGGCTTGCTCAAGCAATACGGCAGAATGCAAGGAAGGTTCCTGAATAGTAAAAATTCAATCAAATGAGTATTAATGAGCTAAACAAGCATAACCAAAATGTGGGAAAAAAGGACAAACATTCCTTGTCACACATGCTTAATGTGAAATCTACCTCATTTGAGATGCGGAAATACACACTTGATGCATCCCTGTATTGTCCCCTTGTTTTATGCATTTCTGCCCACCAAAGGCCACATCTCGTAGCGTTTCTCTGCCCAGATGATCCAATTCTCTGAAAACATGAATAGCTAATTAAGCTCTAAATGTACCAGAGGAATACAAAAAACATTGAAGAGTTGAAAATGTTATCTGAATACCGTAAGTTCGTAATATCATGTCACGGGAATCATATTCCACTTTGAATTCCAAAAATTTCAATTAAACACAGCATGGGTTCTTTCAAAAGTGAACAAGTCAAATAGTCCAAGAGAAATTTAAAATAAAAGAGGACAACTTTAGAAACCAGTGTGGAATCCAAACATTCTGATTATTTTTCTGACACGTGGCCTCAGACTGCTGACCAGTTCACGAAGCCATTATACCAACAAGACATCTACGGGGTTTAGAGCCAATTATTACCGACATGATACTGATAACATCCAAAACGACCATTACACCAAATTACTTTCTTTTGGTACAATGTTTTTTTTACTAGATCCAGTTACGGTGCTCTCCAGGGGCTAAGGGGTTCCACAACCTCAGCCTTGGAAGCATGATGTGTGAATGGTTGTTTGATGTTGTGGCATGTACATCGAAGTTAGCATAGTGTGTCTTCTTTTGAGTGTTTGTTTTGAAATGTACTTGAAAACATTGTATTCCTCTTAATTTTATATGGACGCCTACATGAGTGAAATGAACTTTTGTGTTATGAGCATGGACCGGGGCCCATGTTCAGCCCAGGCGCATGCTCATGGGCCAGGACCAGCTGGCCCAGCCCACAAAGGGGGCGGCAGCCCTAGGGTTAGGGCTGCCGCCACCTCTCCAGCGCCGCCGCCAGGAGGGCGGCTAGGTGGGGCTGCGGCTCCACCTTCTAAAAGTGGCTAGGATTTAATTAGGAAAGGTCATTGTAAATTAGGAAGGATGAGATCAATTGATAAGATCCCATCTATAGAGATTGCTTAGAGGTTAAGTTAGAGTTGCTTGGGAGTCAAGTTGGTCCTCTCTATATAATGAGGGGATTGTATTCAGATTCAATTAAGAAAGAAGTAGTAAGGGTTTAACCCTACAACTCTCTAGCTCTCTACAGCAGCCGCCGCCCTCCTTCCTCCTTGCGCCCGCCTCTCCCTCTCCTCTGCCCTAGCCGCCACCAGCCCTCCTCCCTAGCCGCAAGGGGCAGCAGCCCACCAATGTTCATTACATTTTGCATAGTACTTCAACGGCACATGATGCAAGAATATTCAAACAGGCCTCCATGTTACAACCGTTGCTAAAACTAGGCTTGGATTGGAAACTGGAAAGCAGATGTATCTCTACCACAAAAGACAGGAAATAATGTTCGACGCATAAGTGGTTCAGGACTCCTCTCATTGTTCTGTGTATGTAATGTGGGGCAAATAACACAATAACACAGAACAAAAACTACATGACAGAGAAACTAATATTATTAGCAATTATTTTGAAGGGACCAAATTATTTTCCTAAGTATCAAAATATAGAAGTAAAATTAAAAATTACCAAATATGTACTGAAGGCATTTTCCATGCAATATTCAGCGTCTTTCCTTGACTGATCCAACATGAAATAACAGAGTCCACTCATCTCCTGCATTATGGCAAATATACTATCATGGAAGGAATGTCCAGTTGGAATGTTGGACAAACGGTCACCGCATATTCAAATCTGTTCCACTACTCATGAAGAAGCAATTCAAAAAATGTTTTAGAAATATCATCCGATATACTATAAAGGCCTAACCCGTTTTGGGTTGCTATGGAACATAGTAATTGCCCTCTTGTCAGCCTTTTTTCTTTTTCTTTTTCTTTTTTGGGCTAAAGGGCATCGGCATGTCCAATTGACACAACGTACCAAGATATTCCTCAGAACCACTATCCTAATGTGCCTTAATGTCACACTACATTACAAAGGGCGTATGTACATGCAGCATAAAATGAAAAAAGAGTAACAAAAGTCGAGCACCTGTACACCAGCAAATCGCTTCCAGGCCTTATCAAGCTTATAATCGGTGGAGAGTAATTTGTAATTGGACAGTGCAAGCTCGTAGTCCCATAACATGAATGCAAAATCACCCAGAACTCTAATTTGTGATTCTATGGACGTGAATGTATACCTGTTGGAAAAAATAGGGTTAATGCACATTAACAAAATTCATACACTGATAAGTCTCAAGATCATGAATGAACACTTGCATTGGCCCATTTGGAGCTTCTGGAACATCATCTCTCTTTCTCCACCACAAGTTCTTTATCTGATTTCTAAAACCCTTTCTCGTCGTTGCTAACTAGAACAGTACTGAATCTTGTTGGAGAAACATAAAATACGGACAGAACAATACAACAGATTTTTAACAACATACCTGCTGATTGAGAACACGAATCTTTTGCTCCATGTATGGAATGATGTGGTTAGATGCAAAATCTTGCATGAAGTCTTTTATCTGTCAAATAATCAGGGTCAGCGATCAAGCATCTTGTGAAGTTTAGCTATCAGCTGGGAAAATTGCATTTTGCATAGCACCCACAGAGGACGAACTAGGACAGACACATCAAAATTTCTCCTGTTCTTTGTACTAGATTGTCGATGTTTTTTCTTTAAAATATTTATCTACAATATCAGCGCCCAAAAAACCTTGAATCAAGAAGACCAATAGCTCTATTACTAGATCGACCAAGTACAAGTCAGTTACTCTGATACTAACAGTCAAGAGCACGATAGTCCTTCAACCCACCCAACAATACCCATCACAAAATAGCGGTAAAATAAACAGGTCATTGCGTACTGTGAAAAGTTGGACTGTGGCACCACATTTTCTATACCCAGAAAAACTAAATGCAGAAGCACACGAAAGAATCATGATATACCACATTTTCTATATTACCTCATTCAAATCATTCATGTTAAGGAAACAAGCCCCTTCGTTATAGTTTAAACCAAGAGCTTTCAGCATTTGGTCAAGAAAAGACTATAAGTAGATTGCATATTGGCTGAACTATGCAAACATGAATGGAATTTAATATGAAGTAATTCAGTATGCTCACATAAAGTAACAACGAATCCTCAGCATTATTAGCATGTGCCTCAGTTGAAGAATTTATACATAATAATTTGCAATCATTCAAACCAAGAGTGCTCCTCATTTCCGCCAAGACATTTACAGCTCTTCACATATAAAGTAACATGGGATCAGCAACAGAAAATGCGTATAATTGAAATCATAAAAGGCAACTAGTTGAAACTCTTTACTATCTTAAAAATTGGAGTTGGTGGTGAATGTCAATCTGCCATCACCATCACTCAAACCCTGCACTTTCCAATTATTTACCCACCACGGCCATTGCAATATAAATACATAGTGTTGAAAAGACTTTTACTACTTGTTTGATTATTACCTTAGATTTATGACACATTTTATATCCTATTTGGAAATTTATACTGGTTTTGTTTATTACATTAACATTGCATGCTTGTAATTCTTTGATTTATTGTGCCGTGGCAACGCACGGGCAACAGCTAGTAACAGGAAAAAAAAGATTCTAAGGTCACTGTAGAAAACCAAAGGCCTCATGGATTGTAAACCATTTCTTTGTCTACGGTGTCAACTATGTGGGCATTTTGGATTTTCTAACCACCTAAAACATATGCCAAACAAGCTCACATGCAGGATCAATTACTAAATTCCAAGAGATTGTTATAGTATGACGATGAACAAGCACTAGATAGCTTTTTCAATTTTTCATTTCATCAATGCTTGCAGAAATGTTCATCTTTTCATAATATAAGAATGAGTGAAGAATCATACATCTCTTGCGGCCCCTCTTGTTGGTCATGAAGTACGAGATAATGTTTCAGAATCTGTGGATCCATGATGCCTTCATTTAAAAGAGAAGGCAATTGATTTGTGTTGAAGAGATCAACAAATTTGCTGATTGGTTCTTTGTCCATTGATGACACAACTAGAAGACCTGTTGACAATAAATGGTTGAAGGCATAAGCGGTAATACAGTGTGCAAAAAGACCAATTAAAGAGAAGAATTTGCCAGATCTCACATGCCACAGGATGATCAAACGTTTCATGCTCTGAAAATGAGAGTGTTCGCATTAGCTCTCGATTGAACTTCTTAATCCACAATGGGCACAGGTCCGCTTCAGGTTCTGGAATCATAGAAATCAAGGAATCATATGAAGGCTGCAATTAAAAAGAGGCAACACTATTCCCATAACCGAGCTTCACAGGCATTCCCATGAACTTGCATAAGGCCTAAGAAACTGCCATCGCATCAGCCAGTTAGATACAACAGAGTACCAACCAAATAGAGACATAGACAATTGACAATAGAAAGTTAATTTCCAGAAGTTATACCCAGCCAATCAACAATGAAATAACTAACAAGATGAACATAACAGAAAGCATCACATTCTACTGCTGCATCATTTCAAGCATTTTCAGCTATCCTCATATCATAGCATTTGTGCTTAGTGCTCACCCAGTAAAGCAAGTTCATTACTATGAAAATTCATCTGAAATCAGGCTGCAACTGTGGCAATCGATCTTGAAGGAAAACTTGTGATTGCTCCTTGAAATGATACAGAGTTCACGGCTCTCACATTCCATTATCATTCATCGTAAAGGTTTCTAAAATTAACTCGATGACATTTTTTTTAAAACCAATCAGCAGATAAGCCAACAGGTTCCAACTGTCCTACATATGTTGCGCAATATGGAGAGTATGTAAAATGAAATTCTAGAAGCAAAGCAAGGGAGCTCACTGCCAAGTACATCTTCAAGCTTTGGCGGGTCTGCAAGCAAATCCTGAAGAGCATTCTCACTGGCCTCAGAAACCACTGGTTTAATCCTCTCATCTGCCACCTGTCCCCAAACAACAAGATCATCAAACATTTCATTAAGCACAGCTATCTACCATGACAACCCTGAGTGTTCGACAATCACCTCGTAGTCCTGCTTCCGTACGTCTGAAGCGTAAACCATCCGAATCTTAAACATTTGCAGCCTGTATGGTTGATCACTCGCCGTTCGGACGGGCACTGCTCAAATGTGCACAGAGCAACAGAGAACCCTCCATGAGATCACACAACCAACCACGAACGAGACGCTACAAGGAATTATCTGAAGCAAAACAATGGGAGGAGCATCACCGTCGATTTTTTTGAAGAGCGAGAAAGGGGAGAGCATGTCGACGAAGCTGAGGCCGTTCTTGCGGCAGGCGGCCTCGGCGAGCGGGGTGGTCAGCACCATCACCACCGGGGTAATCTCCTCGAGTAGGAGCCGCCCCAGGTAGCTCCGGAGCGGATCCATCGGGCCAAAACCCTAGCGGAGCTGGAGCGGCTGGTCCGAGCGCGGCGGAAGAGCCGAAACGGGGAGCGAGTAACTCGAGTGAGAGTGCGCGGTGGAGCTTCGAGACAAGTGGCCCGCCTGCGTCGTTATCAGAGTCGCCGGAGAAGCGAGTGATCTCCGGCGACCGCGAGGCGGTGACGGTGGTGGCGCTGGTGGTGATCTGATCTGAGAGGGCGCCAGGTAGAGACGACGACTGGGGCGTGCTGCTGCTGGCCTGCACGAGGCGCATACTTGGGCTTCAAGGAACGGTTTATGGGCCAAATACAGCCCATTTGTACTGGGTGCTGGGGGGGCCTTTCGGCCTCTCTCTCTAACAAATTGGATTTTCCTATATGTAGATCGTCCGATGTGAGTCGACGTATAGATCACTGTTTGAGATCTGTACAACGGTTCAGATCTGAGTGAGAAGAGGAAAAAAGATCCGGTTTCAAAATTTCAAACGCATTTTTCTCCTAAATCATAAGTCAGTTTTCGAATCCGATTGAACCTACGTGTTTGTTACAATTAATTCTCCCAAATGAGATCTAATTTGAATATTTTTTGAATTTTTTAAATTTTTAAATTTTCATCAACCTTTTTAATGTATTGTGTCAACATTTTTTTTGCACCGCGTCAACATTTTAGATGTGCTATGTCAATATTTTTAGCGAAAATGTTGACTCGGTTGTTTGAAAATGTTGACATAGGCTTACGAAAATATTGAACTGGTGTTTGAAAATGTTGACAGTTACTTGATAGACTAGATTGCTTTAAGTGGGCCGAATTTAGTGAGGTATTGGGCTGATCTATAGGTTGCTATATGTAGATCAATCTACATATAGGAGGTCCCAACAAATTTGAGAAAAGTCTAATTCGCCTCCCTCAACTATTGGGGGTCTCTCAATTTACACCCTCAACTAAAAAACCGGATATCTGGTACCCTCAACTATTGGGGGTCTCTCAATTCACCTCCCTGGACGGTTTTGAAGGCGGTTTTGTCCTACGTGGCGAGGTGGGTCCCACATGTCAGGTGCCATGTCACTATTTCTTTTTATTTTTCTTTTTTCCCCTCTCTTCCTCTCTTCTTTTTTTTCTCTCTTCCTCTCTCACACATGACGTGCCCGCTCGCGCCGCCGCCCGTGCCTACATGCGCCGCCGCCCCTCCAGCGTCCTCCTCCCCTCCCGCCGGCGTCGCCGCCCCTTCCTCCCGCCCCTCCCTCCCGCCCCTCTGCCGCCTGTGCGCCCGCGCCGCCGCCCCTCCCGCCCGTCCGTGCTCCGCGCTATGACCCGCGCTGTCGCCGACGTCGTCGCCGCGCCGCGCTCCAGGTACTCGGCCCGCGGCCCGACCACGAGCTCCAGCGCACGAGAGGCGGCGGCGTGGGGCGCAAGCGGGCGCGTGGGAGAGGCGGCGGCGTGGGCGCGCAGGCGGGAGCGTGGGAGAGGCGGCGCTGCCGGCGTGCGGAGAGGAGGCGCGGGCGAGCAGGCGAGGCGCGCGGGAGAGGCAGCGCGGGCGGCTGCGCAGGCGTGCGGGAGAGGCGGCGCGGGGCGCGCTGGAGAGACGTCGCGGGGGCGGCGGGGGCGGCGCGGGAGAGGCGGCGCGGGCGGGCGCGCGGGAGAGACGTCGCGGGCGGCGGAGGGGTGTCGCGGGCGCGCGGGAGAGGCGGCGCGGTCGGCCGCGCAGGCGCGTGGGCGAGGCGGCGCGGGCGCGCTGGAGAGGCGGCGGCGCGTGAAAGTTGCCTAGAGGGAGGGGGGGTGTGAATAGGCAATTCTAAAAACTTCTGCAATTTAAGACTTAATCAAATCTGTTAGTCCTGCCGGATAGTCCGGGTCACTGCCGGATACTCCGGACCTGGAACCACCGGAGTATCCGGTACTGTCCCGGACAGTCCGGCCCTGAGATTAAATCTGCGGAATTCAAAAACAGCAGAGTTTCTAGCAATTCTACTTGAATCAAAAGACTTGTATAGATGCTGGTAAGTAAATCTACACGATATATAAGCAAGGAAACAAGTACTCAAGTAGATCGAAGCAATTTAGTGATATATGAACAAGAACAATAAGAACAAGCACTAGAACAGATGTGCTGATTTATGACGAAATTTAGGTGTCACCGACTGCTGCTAGTGAAGAAAATTTCGTCATAAATCGCGATTTATGACTATTTAGGGACCGTCAGCAGTCGAGCGTGGCCATTCGTGATTTATGACCTTTTTGCCTTCCGCCTGCCCGAGCGGGCAGCTTGCCCGTTTCCGGCTGAACAGTACTGTATCCGTGATCCGCGTGGCATACAACGTGGAATCCGACGTGGCATCTGACGTGGCAGCCTTCGGCCTGTTATGGGTCCGGCTTTAGCTGGGCTGTACGGAATGGGAGGCCCACCATTACCGGGCCAAGGCCCACAACTTAGTGGGCTCCACACAGTTTGAGCCCGTTGTGGGTCCCACCCAAGTTGGGCTGTACGGATCTCCCACCATTTTAGACCCGTATTAATTTCGTCATAAATTGTGGTCCGGCTAGTTTTTTTTATGGGCCAGGCCCATAAATTTTCATAATGAAATCGTCACTAAAGGCCAATAGTGGGCCTACCTTAATAGAACCGGCCCGTATTTAGTCCATGTTTGATTCTTATAAATAGCTGTTCTCGGGCCCCTTTCAGGCTGGGCCTGACCCATTTACTCAACTCATAATTAACAGTTCCTCAAATAATCCAATCATAAATTTAAATATATATATATTAATCAACTATACATGACATAAACCAAATGTATTCTCATGCAGACATGCCAAAGTTCAGCAAGGGCAACTCAGAAACTAGGCCACAATTCCTCACATTCCAGCCAGATCCCAAAATAATGCCACATTACAAAAATGGTGCCCCCTCGAACACAACACACAGTTCAGCAGAAGGATGCCCCTGGCGTTCTGTCATCTAAGCCTTCTGCTTATTTGCTTGTATGCTAGTCATCCTTGTACCAATTAAACACCCGACCTTCCTCAACTGAGTCTTCATCCTTGTACCAATTACACAGTGAAAGATGCATCCAGCCTTTCTCAACTGAGTCTTCATCCTTGTACCAATTACACAGTGAAGAATACACACGGCCTTCCTCAACTGAGTCTTCATCCTTGTACCAGTTACACAGCGAAGGATGCATCCGGCCTTTCTCAACTGAGTCTTCATCCTTGTACCAATTACACAGTGAAGGATACACCCGACCTTCCTCAACTGAGTCTTCATCCTTGTACCAATTACACAGTGAAGGATACAACCGACCTTTCTCAACTGAGTCTTCATCTTTGTCTGTTGTATGACCAAAACGACAGATGTAAACAAACCAATATCCCCTACAATGTAGATATACAATTATGTGGATACTTTTGCTAGAGAGGGAAACAGTATACCTGCCATCTCCGACTTTCGCCCACTCCCCTTTGGAACTTGTGAGACCTGGACAGGCAAAAAGGAAGAAGAATTAGGTCCAAGTAGAACAAATTGCATTGTCTACGGTACTGATAAGTAACACTTTAACACTGACTGCAGAAAATTGCGAATGCAGAGAAATTTCGGCTGAGTTAGGCTCTTCCTCTTCATGGTGAAGCTCTCCGTCTTCATGACGAAGCACAACCTGCACACATTTGTAACAAATATTGTGAGATTGTTTGCTTCAAATGCAAAAAATAGTCAAGACTGCTACCTACTGTATGCCCAAAACAACAAACATAAACAAACCAACAACCCCTACAACTATACAGCTTTGTGGAAACTTTTACCGGAAAGACCGCCAATTTTAATTCAACCAACACCACTCATGACAGTGGGGATCCAGAATGATCCTCGATCAACCATTTCCCAAAGGGAAAAAAATTGCCTCAAAAGGAACTAATGTTGTTGTACTAATTGTTACTTGATAAACATTGTCATGTATTATCATACCACAACAACAAATTTTAAAAAAGGTCCTGAGATAAAATGGGACAAGGAATTACAAAAGGTGCCTAGCTATGCTCCAAAATGTCAGATCCGGTCACCTCCGCAGCCCGATGCATCTCTTTCTTCTGGAAAGATGTGGACAAAAAGTAAAGAGTAAGCTTGCAACAACAAACGAAATGAAACTTTTGTGATTGGTTATCTAGGGCATCGTTCCTTTAGCTTCTTACGACAGAGATGTAGCACTAAGACCCTGTGGACTCGACCTCCTCAGTCTCCTGTTGTATTGTCAGACGCTTTTCCTGCACATGTTGCATTATGGTAAGATGAGGTTATCTGATACAGTATGCTTTACATAGAAAGAAAAGAAGCCAAATCAGATTTTGAAGGTTGATAAAATATAAAATAGATGCAATTAGACGTTGTGATACCTTCTGGAATGGGCTTGACCGCTGTCCCGCTGGTAGGTCGCCTTTAATTGTTGTTCCTTCCACATGCATATAGGAGCGAAGTCAAATGAATGTAATTATCAAAATATGTAGCTGTACTCATGTGTGCAATAAGCTTTAAATAACACTCAAGTTAATACAGATTATTTCGGGTTGCAGTGCACTTTGATGAATACATTCAGAAGCATAATCATAACGGTTCCAGGACTCAAATGAGGAAGGTACAGATGCAGTTAATCTAATGGAAATGCTAGGCTGGTTGCCTCCTCGATAGGTCGGAAACAGGCCACATTTGACACACATCCAGTTCGATTGTAGCTTAAAGAATATATGTTATTACAATGAAGTAATTTATCCTGTTTTAAGTCAAAAACAACATCAAAGTGACGATATCAGGAAACCACAAACCTTGAACCAATTCCCAGCTCCAGATCCGTAGATTTTTCTGGATCTGTAGCTCAACAAAACGGACCCAAGCTACATAGTACATACTTATGAACTCGGCATTCATTTATCCTACGTTTTAAGTCAAAAATAAAAACAACATCAAAGTGACGATATCAGGCAACCACACTCCAGATCCGTAGATTTTTCTGGATCTGAAGCTCAACAAAAGAGACCCAAGCTACATACACATGAACTCAGCATGGCACGGCACGTGAATAGACCAACTGAACATAGTAAAAAAAAAGAAGCAAAGGGGACCGGCAATCACCGCATCCAACAAACAATCACAGACAACCTAAACGAGTATCAAGTGCTACGAAACAAGTACCTTCATGCTTCCGCTTCAGTCCCGCATTCCACACTGGTGTCGTCGGATTCTGGCGAGGACGACCGGCCATCGGTGGTTCTGCTCCGGGAAGATGGGGATTGGGGATGGGTCTTTTTTTTGTTGGGTTTTTTTTTGAACTGGGGGATGGCTCTGTTGATAATCTGCTTCATTCAAAGAAGCACAAGCGTGCCAAACAGGGACTTTCTCAATGTATTACTACGTAGGAGAGAGCTTTGTGCAGCTTGCAAAACAAGTACTAGTACTAGTAACTGGAAAGGTACACGCACAGGAAAGTCCGCTGGTCACAAATATACCTCATCGGAACAAGTCACGGTCACACAGACGTGCAGCACTGCACATGGTCAAAACACACAGATTGATCCGTTGAGCGCGGGCTTGTTCGGCTGTCAAGTTTTTTCCGGGCTGGTCTGTTGCTGGCTGGCTGCTGCCTCGCCTTGTTTCTGGCTGGCCGTGCGGATGTGATCACTGAGCGGCTGAACACGAATCCAAGGTCAATTTCGTTTTGTTGATTCCAAAATGCCACGTCGTCTAAAGTGATTTGAAACCATCAGGCTACTCCCAATGCACCATTTCATTTGTTGTCTCCAGTGGTGCCACATAAGCACAATGCTTCATCTAGATGAAACCACTCTCATCTCTATACAATATCAATTTCCGCTGGCTGTCAAAACGGGATTTAGCAGGATTTTGGAAAATCGCTGGGTTTAGCTGACCCTTTCCCTCGGATTGAATTTGTTTGGTGAATTAATCGTTATTAGCGATCCTCCTCCCAAGCAGTGGAATTTATTATCACAGGATTTTTCGATGCTTAAATTTCATAGGCCCTGTTTGTTTCCCACCGTCCATAAACAGCATCTGGCAGTGACCGGATGTTCCGTTGCGTGGGTCTGGTGTGTAGCACCGGATCATCTGGTGTTGCGATCATAGTACATTTCAGAGAACTAGCTAGACCCACTCGAACCACTGAAAAGGAATTGCGCTCCAAGTTAATTGAGAGTAGGAGTAGCATACTAGCTACTCCTACCGTTGTGCATTTTGTCTTTGAGTCACCGACTAATGGGCCCCATCACCACATGGTCCACAGGTAAGTGGCTCTGGGACCACAAAGTCACCATTTACGAAGGACGAGGAAAACTCATCAGGCGCCTCGCCGCCGTTAAATACGGAGTACTTACTATACTGTACAAGAAGGGCTTTTCACCACGACGGCATATTCCCACTTCCCGGGTTCCACACTGCTCCCATCATTCCCATCCCCCTGTGTTCGACGGCAACCGCCATGAAGCGCAAGGGCTCCTCTTGCCCCTCCGGCCGCTTCGCATCGCTCTCCCGCTCCTCCCTGTCCGACGGCACCATGTGGGGCACACAGCCACCCGCCATCGCCAGCGAGGCCGCTCAGTTGTCTCCGCTGGCGTCTGCGGGCCCTTCCTCTTCTTCGGTCCCGCCGGCGCCCGCGGGCCCTTCGTCTTCTTCGGCCCCGTCGTCACCCGCCGTCCCGTCGTCTTCTTCGGCCCCGCCGGCGCCAGCGCCCGCGGGCCCTTTGTCTTCTTCAGCGCCGCCGGCGCCGGCGTCCGCCGTCCTGTCGTCTTCTTCGGCCCCGCCGGCGCCGGCGCCCGCCGTCTTCTTCGGCCCCGCCGGCGCGCGCGGGCCCGTCGTCTTCTTCGGCCCCGCCAGCGCGCGCGGGCCCGTCGTCTTCTTCGGCCCGGAGGGCGCGCGTAGCCGTCGTCCTCTTCGGCCCATAAGAAGCTCGTGGCGAAGTACGGCGACGAGGAGGACTACTACTTCAGCGAGGAGTACGCGATGGCATCGGCCGCGGAAGGCTACCGCACCGAGGACCCGGACTCGGACAGCAGCGACGGCGACTCCGACTCTGACGTGGCAGAGGGCTTTCCCAGCGGCGACCACACCGACACCGACTCCGACGACTCGTCGGTTGCCAAGGCGAAGGCTTTCGAGGAAGCCATGTACGCCCCCGCCAGCGAGGCCGAAAAGGAGGAAGACTCCGACACCGACGACGAGGAAGACTCCGACACCGATGAGGAGGAAGACTCCGGCGCTGGAAGCTGAAGCGGACGGTGGCGCGGGGGCGCAGAAAACCTCGCGCGCCATAATTATTAGTAGCTAGTACTAGGAATAATTAGTTTTTATTATTTCCAAGCCATGTACTATGTATAGTAATAGTAGTGCTATATGCCTATATATTAGTATAATTAAGTGTACTAGTCGTTCCCTTCCTTCTGTTCTCCCATTTTCTTCTGCAGCGAGTGCCTCCAAATGTGTCACGTCCCCCTTTGCTCACGTCTACCCTCTGCCGCACCACACGTCGACCCACAGTGTTTTCCCGGTTCCCGGCGAAGCCCAGCGCAACGTCAAACCCTATCATCATTGCGCTGCAGAGAAGGCTTCTCCGAGAAGGAAACACTCGATTCTACTAGTTACCTACTACTAGTACTAGTACAAGCATGAAGTACTAGTACTATACCTTCATTCAAATATTTTTGGAAAAATAAAAACAAATAAGTTATGCTTAAAGTATATTCTACCAATAAAACTAATTGTAACAAAACTAAACGTGATTTTCAGAAGTCAACAAGTGCTTAAATTGTGGAATGGAAGGAGTAGAATCTGAAGCAGAATCCACAATCTCCCAAGCCGCCAGGACTAGCTTGGACTAGCTTTTGCTGGATTGCGGTACTCGTTGGCACACTAGTAGATCGTTTGTCCGTCGATCACACTGTCTAAACACCACTTTGCTTGCATCCAAAAGCACAAGCTGAAACAAAGGGCCAGCTTTGATGAGTCTCAATTCTACAATCTGAAGCAGAATCGACAATCTCCCAAGAACTACTAGCCTCCCAAGAACTACTAGCTTTTGCTGGATTGTGGTACTACTCGTTTGTACCAGATGGTTTGTCCGCTGATCCAACTGTTGAACACCACTTTATCCGGTGAATGTAAACTAGGGAATCCTGCACGTCCACGCCCCATTCCCGCCTTCCAAGTTTCCCGCGGAGCCCTGAAATGTCCAACCCGTCATCAATGCGCTGCAGCTAAGGCTCGTTAGAAAAGGAATCAACTGAAAAGCGCCCGTTCGGTCGACGGTCCATCAGTCAGCATTCCCCATCTTTCGCCCCCGCTCGATCCCTACGAAACAGTTCTTTTGCTCTTGGCGAGCTACTTCCGTAGCCAGCTCCTTGCGCTCTTTCCTCTAGACAACAATGTCGTCCTCCGCCGGCAATGCGAGCTCCGACTCGGAGGGTGAAGCCAAGGCGAAGCGCCGGCGATTGAAGGACCTACAGAGGCGAAAGCGGGTGTTGGCATTACGTATGCACAATAAAATATTTCTATTCCGCAAGCGCACGGAACACCATTGTAGCACTTCACCCGGGAGTATTCCAAGGTTATCGTATTTATATTTATCCACAGGGAAGCAAGCTAAGAATATCATGAGTTGACGAAGAAACATCTATTATTTATAACATGCAAACTAGACCAAAGCAGTGAAGAGATGTGATATGATGGGTGGCAAGCAAACACACACAAGGATTCCGTAAGAAGATAAAGAGATAGAACTAGTCAACTGGGAGGACAACGAGAAGAAGGGTATCAGCCTAGGGGTTACAAATATCTACTTAAACTTTCATTATAGATTCGTTCAAGTGCATCAGGGGCACGGCCGCCGTCAAGACACGCAACCCGAGAACTAGGTTCAACGTATCCGGTCGACGGACCGCGTCTAGGCCCCTACACATTCAACCCGAACGTGGCGGAGTACAGAGACCGGTGTAGCTGTCACCTACACTCGCGGCTACCACATCATCCCGTGGGGTTGAGGGCAAACTCACGTCTAGAATAGTTCCTTGAACCATACAAGCAAATATCCTAGATAACTTACTCTACGCGTAAGAGCAAGCCAACCATGCATAACAAATCTATGTGGATTGTGTAAGCATTTGCGGTGCAAACAACCCATGCAGATAGACCTACCATACACAGAAGTGGAACCATCACAAGAATTTCTCTATAATTATTACTTAAATAAATAAATGTAAACAAAAAGGAAAACTAAAATAAAAAAATAAGAAAATAAATAGGAAAATAAATATATTAAAGAATACCCAAAGAAAAGATACAAGAGAGCTTTACCCAATATCCGAACAAAACTCCGGAACTCCGATGGAAGCTCTCACTTCTACTCTAACTCCCATGACCAACTAGCCTACTCTACATTGTGGCACAAGTGGAAGTGACTCCTTGAAGAGGAGTGTGTGAAATGCTGAGGTGCGATTTGTTCCTGCGGACACCAGGGGTATTTATAGGGCCCTTAGGACAGGGGGGATCTTATAGCGCGAGGAGGAGTGGCGCGCCCGCCAAGGTAGGCCGACCGGCCTAGACGGGGGGCCGGCCGGCCGTCCATCGAGGCGGTTTGCCACCGCCTCGCTCCTGGACGTCCCTGATTGCCTCCTGAAGCCGGTCCGAAGGTCGGTGGCTTTGTGGGGGCGGCAGAAGAGGAGTGAGGGCCAAGTTGAGGCCCATTTGGCCCACCTTCTAGAATGTTGGTTGAATTCTCCATGTTGGGCTCTTGATTCTGCGTTGTGGGCCTGTTTGCAGCCCACTGGAGGAAGGCCAAGGCCTGGGGCCACCTTGTGGGGCCGGCCGGCCTATCTTTGTGCCAGCTGGGCCCACTTTCCTTCATAATTCGCTCCTGCATCCAAATATGCACCAAAACTTGTGGAGTAGCATTAATCCTAACTACTATGCACAGAATCTTGGTGGCATGCATTTATTTACCGATATGTTGACGGTGATTTTGGAAATTTTACACCGTCAACAACCTCCCCAAGCTTAACCTTTGCTCGTCCTAGAGCAAACAACTCAGGGTACCGGCGGATCAGGAGTTACAAAGATAATGCCCCAAGGATAACAAAGATGCAACCACGTACTCCCTAAAGGATGGTAAGTATACAGGAGCACGGAATATTCACGAGTGTTGCACCAGTGTGGGGCGTGTATGCTTCACCTTGTCATATAGCATTGAAGATTAGAACAACACTTTTGGACAAGTCAAACAACTCTAGTAGGTGTAGTCCAGAGTTTTTTTTTATGTGCTGCAAGACAAGGTAAAAAAAATTCTCCTTTGTTTGGTTAACACTTCCCTTAGTCTCTCTTTGTGAGGCTATTCCTATAAGCTTCACTCAAATCCTAACTTCTTCCAATGCACATTTGTCATGCGTATATTGTAAAGTTAAAGAATAAATCTTAAGAGACATAGCAACTCCTTGTATTTCGGTCATATGGAAAATGTGATGGAGGGGGAGAAAAATGGACACACACTGGTGGAAAATGGTTTTTGCAAACTTTGGTCTTCTTTTATGCTCATGCTCAAGAAGTTTATGATAAGAACCTCATCGCCTTTTTGGATGCAAACCATGGAGTCTCTTTTTTTCTCTCTCTCTCTCTCTCTCTTTTTTTTTGGGACTCCATGATGCATGAGGCAATAGTGATGATAGGTTCATGAGCATTTTGAAATATTCTTGAGCCTTTTGATGTAGACCAAAGTTTTGCAAATGAAATGGGTGGTGATGGATGGAGATGTTTGATTCTTCAAACATTCTTTTTTTTTTGGTGGAAAGAAATTCAAATGCTCACGCAAAGGAGTTATGACCGAAATAAGGAGTGCTTACTCTCAAAAGCATTTAGACCTTAACAAAACTCAACACATAAGCAAATGGCTATGAGTGGGGCTGTTTCGAATATTTTTCATGATATGGCTCTGGTAGGTAAATAAATCCTCACAAGGAAGTGTTCCAAAACGAAAGGGTTTTTAAGTACTTGCAGCAATTAAAATGAAAACATCTCTGGACGTTCACCATGCTAAGAAATTGCAACAAGTCCTAATCATGCCATATCATAATCCACAGTGCTTAGACTTGGTGTGATGTATGCAACCGACAAAGTTGTAGCAACACTAGTGATGTGACTATGCTCGAGTATAAATAACAAACATGTCAGGAGTAGAGGTTGCATCAATGCGACACAAGGGGAGCTAGCTTGTAACTAATCATCATTTCCTTTAACTGCAGCATTCACCAAGGTTCTAGCATTTTTATTCGAAACAGGGAGTATTTTATTGATCGATAGGAATACTTACCTGGGGGTCCTCCCCAAGCTTGAGTCTTTCCAAGACTTAAGCTTGTGTTGAACTCCTCCTTACCTGTCGGTCCTCCCCAAGCTTGAGCCTTTGCAAGGCTTAAGCTTGAATAAGCCGCTTCCTCTTTTCTTTTTGTACCTGCAAAAAGAATGAGGGTGATACAAGTGGCTAGCCCTCTATTGGGCTTTGCCAGAAACCTATATTTTTGGTATTTTAATAAATTATTATTATTTTTTTTAAAGGAAAGGGCACAAATCAAGAAGGGTATATCGTATACAGAAGTACTTACCTGGCGGTCCCTCCCCAAGCTTAGCTCTTGGAACCATGTGCAAAGCTAAGCGGTTACATCTTTCATTTGGAAGTACTGGGTCCGCCTGGTTGGTTTCTTCTTCTTGAATTGTGTGCCTTTCATGTTGCCTGATGGACTTGGGTTGCTTTCATGACGATTCCTGCAATGGTTAGTTCAAACCTATTCGTCTACAACAGACACATCTCTATAGTTCCATTGATCAACCTAGACACCACGTCTAATTCGATCAATTGTGCAAAGAGAGCAGAGGTTACCATTAATACTCTCCTTCACATGAAAGCATTGTAGAGGCATGTGTTTTTTTTTTCTGTTGGTTGAATGGCCACCGGGCATAATCTCAATGGAGAACAGAGGCACAGAAGTGATCTTCACCCAACCAACAGAAAGAGACGCAGGCGATTGATTTATGACTAACAGCTCAACCAACACCCATGTATGAATAGGAACTTTTAAGAGCCAGGGTATGGTCAAAAGATGCAGCATATTTTAATGAGGCAACCGAGCAAGCAGGCAACAATATTTTTTTCGGAAGGAAAGGTTATATGACAAGGAAGGAATGAAATAAAGGTATATGCATACCTGGCGGTCCCTCCCCAAGCTTAGTCTTTGCAATCAAATGCAAGGCTAAGCTTTTAGATTTCTTCATTGAATGTCTTGGTTCCGCCACAAATGTTTCCTTCTTCCTGTCATAAAAATCCAACCTTTCTTTTGCAACACCCCTCGCCTATGATTAGGCGCTCGGTTTTTTTTTTAAAACCGGGTGCCTATGATTGGGCACTCGATTTTTTTTATGCAGTGGTTGGGATGGAGGAAAATAAAACATGCAGATGATATGCAGGTGGAATGCTAAAGCTAGCAACAAGTTAACATAACAGATAATCAATGTCAATCAAAGATATCTTAAACCATTGCTTCCCCGGCAACGGCGCCAGAAATGCTTGTTGGCGTTACGTATGCACAATAAAATATTTCTATTCCGCAAGCGCACGGAACACCATTGTAGCACTTCACCCGGGAGTATTCCAAGGTTATCGTATTTATATTTATCCACAGGGAAGCAAGCTAAGAATATCATGAGTTGACGAAGAAACATCTATCATTTATAACATGCAAACTAGACCAAAGCAGTGAAGAGATGTGATATGATGGGTGGCAAGCAAACACACACAAGGATTCCATAAGAAGATAAAGAGATAGAACTAGTCAACTGGGAGGACAACGAGAAGAAGGGTATCAGCCTAGGGGTTACAAATATCTACTTAAACTTTCATTATAGATTCGTTCAAGTGCATCAGGGGCACGGCCGCCGTCAAGACACTCAACCCGAGAACTAGGTTCAACGTATCCGGTCGACGGACCGCGTCTAGGCCCCTACACATTCAACCCGAACGTGGCGGAGTACAGAGACCGGTGTAGCTGTCACCTACACTCGCGGCTACCACATCATCCCGTGGGGTTGAGGGCAAACTCACGTCTAGAATAGTTCCTTGAACCATACAAGCAAATATCCTAGATAACTTACTCTACGCGTAAGAGCAAGCCAACCATGCATAACAAATCTATGTGGATTGTGTAAGCATTTGCGGTGCAAACAACCCATGCAGATAGACCTACCATACACAGAAGTGGAACCATCACAAGAATTTCTCTATAATTATTACTTAAATAAATAAATGTAAACAAAAAGGAAAACTAAAATAAAAAAATAAGAAAATAAATAGGAAAATAAATATATTAAAGAATACCCAAAGAAAAGATACAAGAGAGCTTTACCCAATATCCGAACAAAACTCCGGAACTCCGATGGAAGCTCTCACTTCTACTCTAACTCCCATGACCAACTAGCCTACTCTACATTGTGGCACAAGTGGAAGTGACTCCTTGAAGAGGAGTGTGTGAAATGCTGAGGTGCGATTTGTTCCTGCGGACACCAGGGGTATTTATAGGGCCCTTAGGACAGGGGGGATCTTATAGCGCGAGGAGGAGTGGCGCGCCCGCCAAGGTAGGCCGACCGGCCTAGACGGGGGGCCGGCCGGCCGTCCATCGAGGCGGTTTGCCACCGCCTCGCTCCTGGACGTCCCTGATTGCCTCCTGAAGCCGGTCCGAAGGTCGGTGGCTTTGTGGGGGCGGCAGAAGAGGAGTGAGGGCCAAGTTGAGGCCCATTTGGCCCACCTTCTAGAATGTTGGTTGAATTCTCCATGTTGGGCTCTTGATTCTGCGTTGTGGGCCTGTTTGCAGCCCACTGGAGGAAGGCCAAGGCCTGGGGCCACCTTGTGGGGCCGGCCGGCCTATGGGTGGCACTAGAACAGATGTGCTGATTTATGACGAAAATTAGGTGTCACCGACTGCTGCTAGTGACATAAATTTCGTCATAAATCGCGATTTATGACTATTTAGGGACCGTCAGCAGTCGACCGTGGCCAGTCGTGATTTATGACCTTTTCCTATACCTCGGTGACGGTTCATCCATCGTCATAAACTTTGTTGTACATTACAGTACTTCGTATACGTATACTGCCACGGTGGCAGGATGACATGGCATCCATCGTGGCAGCACCGCCACAGCGGCAAGATGACATGGCAGCACCGCCACGATGGCAGGATGACATGGCAGATACACGTGTCAACTTTCTATTGGTCCACATGTCATTTTTCAATTGGTCCATGTGTCATTTTTATAAAGGTCCACGTACCATTTTCAGCTGTCCACGTGTCGCACTCCTATTGGTCCACGTGTCTTTTTTGTTTTTCCACGTGCCTTTACTCTATTGGTCCACGTGTTCTTTTCAACCTGTCTGCGTGTTCTCTCCTGATTTGTCCATGTGTCGACCTTATATTTGCCCACGTGCCAACTTTCTACATGTCCACTTGTCCCCTCGCGATTTGCACACGTGTCACTATTCCATTGGTACACGTGTCATTTCGTTTGTCCACGTGTCAAGTTGCTAGAGGTCCGCGTGCCATTATTATACTGGTCCACGCGATCCAACTATTTCGTCACAATTCATATCTGGTTGGATCGTCACAAACATGCCAAATTTATCCGCTGTTAAATACATGAGTAAGATATATATCACATAAACCGAAACGATGCCACAGTTTACATTCCATCCAGATCACGAAATCATGCCACATTACAAAATGGTGCCCCACGAACACAACACACAGAAGAGTTCAGTAATCAGACTACAAATGAAGATCATTCAGATGTCAGAGATGAAGGATGCACCTGACCTTCCCCTTCGAATTTAGAAATAAGAGAGGCCATCAAGGTTCCCTTTCGTGCTGTTTCCTTCTTCAAGTCCTCTAACTGGGCTTCCAGAGTGCAGTTTGAGTCTCTCGCATCTTGCCCGTGCTTCTGCAAGGCATCAATCTCCCTCCTCTGTTGTTCAACTATTTGTTCAACTTGTTGACTTTCGGCTTTCGCGTGCACAAGTTCAGCCATCAGTGCTTCCAACCGGGAAGAAACAGAACTTCTGATTTTTTTCTTCGGTTGAAGGCCCGCAACTTCAAGAAAGGTACTTGCTCGAACAACTTCACGAACAGCACGACCAGGAGACAGCGGTTTCTCTCCCTCTTGTACAGATTCTTCCATTATCTCTTCCATATCATCCTAGCAAAAATGGGTGATAGGTCAAAGTTCATCATGTTAACAGATTTTTACATTGCCATACATGCATATGAGGACATGAAAAGGAAAAAAAGCAATTACAAGAGCTTTTTGAACTGTCTCACTAACAGAACCAGTTTTCTGTGATGAATGGAACTCCCTGAACAGCTCCACAGGGGTGGGCTCTTCATCGAATTTATCTCTCTGAAATGATGTGCAAAGAAATGTCTAATCAGCATTTAATAAGAAGAAATCAAAGGCATCGACTGACTAGTTCCTTACCAAGGCATGAGCCTGGGCAACGTAGCATCGGGATCCTGTGCGCTGATTCATCTGTACTTTCTCACGGTTCCGCTGGTTTGCAAGACACATTTTCTGCAGATAGTACATCTCTGTGAGTGATAGAAAAAAATACAGTATTTCTAATGTCCAGCATCACGCATATGCTTTTTTATATGATGTAAAACGATGACAACACCGGATGGTCCTTTGAGTTCAACAAACACAGCACCGGATAAAGGGGTGTCCATTCACACTCTATCGATTGTCCTTAGTTCAGGTAGTTTTAAGCAATGAACAAAATGAATTAACAGTAGAACAATGATAATAACATAAGACCTAAGTCTACAACGATCAATTAAATCACGACA
The DNA here is from genome assembly GCA_012490785.1 of Eragrostis nindensis. Taxonomy (NCBI): domain Eukaryota; kingdom Viridiplantae; phylum Streptophyta; class Magnoliopsida; order Poales; family Poaceae; genus Eragrostis; species Eragrostis nindensis. The sequence goes on from JAAXCT010002424.1 coordinate 51,466, forward strand.
GAGGGATCAAGTAGAACAGAACAAGTTCTGGTACAACGCAGTAATTATGTCTACTCTGAAATCAGGCGGCATCCTGAATCTACAACTCTATTTGACATTAGGTTGACCGACAAGACACAAGAGGAACTAGGTAATTTGAAGTTCTGCCGTACCTTGTGCTGTGGGCTTGACCACAACTTCAGCAGTGCTTCCCATTGATCGTCATTCATCGATGACACAGGAGATTTGGCAACCACTTCATTCGCTGGTATATTATTGAAGAACTTCTTCTTCAGCTTATATCTCATCTGACGCTGGCCGCATTTCAGCACGTCAGCACATGCTGAAATCACTAGTTTGCTGGTGGTGTCCATGGAAAATTGGACCTAGTACAGCAAATAAAAGTTACCCCATCTCTCATACAAAGATTGGGTACCAATGAACTTATCAGGTTTGGTACAGCAATTAAAATGGAATTTCACATCTGTGTTGGCCATGACTTGATATACTTACGGAAACTTTGTTGATGTAGTTTAAAAGATGTTCCCGCTCGTGCTCATCCCTATACATCTTCCAGTGAGGAAGGACTGGTATGTGCCGCCGAAGTACGATGCTGTTGGTCGTTTGTAACTCACCTAATTTATATACCGCAAGTGGACGGTGTACATTGTAGCTTTTCCCTTAGAGTATTCCAAGGTTTATATCGAATCCACAGAGATCAGCAAGAGAACACGATTAAGGTTACTATTTCGTCTAACAGAACAATCCAAGCATGAAGTACTATTGCACACACACGAGTTGTAAAGGAGATAAGGTGTTGTGCCGGTCGGCACGGAGGCCGTGCCGATCGGCACCATGAGTTTTAAATAGATAAAGAGATATTCACCAAGATCCAATCCAAGAGCTTAACCTGTATAATCTAGTAGTTCCAGCCATAAGGTAAAATCACGTCAAAGCAAGGTCTTAGCTTACACAAACTACTCCGGTATTCTACAAGACATAGTGGTTTCGTTCTCCCTCATCCTGTCACGACGAAGGTTATTAGCTCCCCACCGGTTTCTCGCACTATACGATAGATCCATAAGAACAAACCTTCGCCACGAGTCTATTCTTATTAAGTATCTAGAATTAAGAACATGCACAATCGCATAGACCAAAGCAATCCGATTAAAGACCAAGAATTCTCACAATGACACAATTCTCACCATCAATTACATACCTTGACGAACATCAAGGGAGGCTCAAGAACTCCGGCATATCCAACCGCGCATGGAGGCTATGCCGGCAAGCAAACTAGCCTAGATTACATGTTTATGTGGTGGCTCTCAACTCCCGGCGGCATCTTGGATGTGTGAGGCGTCTCCCTAGGTCTTCCAACGTCCAACTCTCTGTTACCGCCCCTCGGGGCGTCCCATGGGCTTCATATATAGTGGGGAGGCGTCTGGAGGCGAAAGGAAACAAATAGGTCGGTGCCGGTCGGCATGAAGGTCGTGCCGATCGGCACGAGTCGTTTCCACTTCGGACTCGAATTTCCCTTTTCGCAGCTCCGCCTTCCATAAATCATAACTTCCTCGTCCGGAGTGCAAATGAGGTAAACTTGGACTCTATCTCGTAGCCCTCGAAAAGATCTACAACTTTGGTATTCATTGGATCCCCAGATTCGGCCGTCTTGGTTCTCAAATATGCGATGCCAAAATATCTGTCCAGATTCGGACTCCTCTGCGCAGGTCTCCTTGCGGGGCCCATATCTCCTAGCTCCAGAATCCAAACGGGACAATACATATATGTTCTGGAAAGCTCTCGACGAGATCTACAACTTTCCTTTACATTGGATTCCCATTAGAGCACGTCTTGAACTCGTAAACCGTGTGGGAATAGGGTGCTGTTTTTGGACTGCGCGAATTGATCTTTCCTTCCGGATAAACCTTCTAGAAATCCTTAGGCATTGGGCCACGACCTTGGGCTTCCACATTGGGTTCCATGGACGTCCAGAGGTGCCTTGGATGCATCATGGGCTATTGGGAAGCCCTCCTTGCATGGCGAGTCGGGCTTCATATCGATACTTCTCATACTTGAGCCTTTATAGTGTCATTTCATATAATCCTGCAACATAGCACTTAAACAACACTACAAGTGGAATTCGTCAAGATTAGAGATAATAACACACACTCATGATGAGAACATGGAGGAATAAGGTGCAATGTTGGTGGTATTGGGCATATAAAAGGAGTACGTAGAAACCACCAACAGCTCCCCCATGCTTAAACCTTTGCTCGTCCTCGAGTAAATAAATCACTTTACCCTCCCAAGGAGAGATCAACGTTGCAGTCATGTCATCTTCACTTCCATTCATCAAAGCACATATATATCCAACCCGCTTTAAGAGTATAGCACAAAAGTTTTATGTTGCACCAATTCAGCTACTCAAAGATACTAGTGGGGGACAGATTTAGATTTAGAACCGACCACAATGATAAAATAAAGTAGCTTCAACTCTCAAAGCAGATTACTCCTCAAACTAGGCCTTAAGATCATAAAGTTTTCAAAAGTTCAGTCTCATATATCCAAACAAAACACTCTCTTGCAAAGAATCAAGACAACACTCATCTCACAAATCTCACAGGCCAAACAACTAGAAGTGATCCTTTCTACAAATATTTGGTGTAAGGCTTTATGTGTAGCTTGGTAGGAAAACAACTAGCAAAACAATGTAACTCAGAATATTGTCAAATCAAGAGATAGTTCTATTTGGTTTTACAGAGACTTGTCAAAAAGGCCATTAGAGAAACATGATGGAAGAGAGGAAAACACACGCTTTTGAAAGGTGGACATGTGCAAATGGCAAAGAATGATCTCAAGAAACAAATAAAGTTCTCAAAATCGGATTGCACATGGTTGGAAGGATAGAGTTTCAGCCAATTGAATGCGCTTACTTGAATATGATGGTTTTATGCACAATCTTCTATGAAGTCCACTCTTGCAACTTGATATAACACTATAAACAATCTTGATCTTCCATCAACAATCTTTGAAGTTCATTAACTAGTGCTTCGGAATGTAGATGACGATCCAACTCCCCCATGCTTAAACGATGCTCGTCCCGAGCATATAGGAAGTGGAAAAAGAAAAAACACTAGTTAACCCTTTTATTTATTCTCCTTGACCGTCTGAAACACATATACTTGATTTCTGGAGATAACAGAGGCCTTTTCGCTGATTTTATACTTTGTGCCGGTCTTGTGCCGATCGGCGTGAACCCAACTTTTCTCCGTTTTCGCCTCAAATTGATCCTTTGCGCTTCAGAAAGTCTTCAGAGGTGTTTGGTGATGAAAATCTTCGTCTCGAGCAAGATATCTTGATAATTTGTGCATAAAACCATAGAAATAGTGCAATGGCTCGACGAGAAACTCATATCATAGGTTGTGGACAAGGATTGGACAATCACCAAAAGAAATATGGGTTTACAGGTGGGAATATTCAGCGAAGTATGCACACATTCCAGAGTAGAATAGGCAATGCTGAATATGAAAAAGGCTAGCAAACAAGTGAAAGTTACGCAAATGAAATGGCCAGCTTCTAAGTCTCATACCAAAAGAACACAAACTTGAACCAACTCACCAAATTACTTGTTCAAATCTACAGGTTTATAATAAGTGTAGCATATTTGGCTTTGGTAGGTATGATCAATGCAAGAGAGCAATATTTGCAAGGATTAGAGACATTAAGATATTGTAGTTTTCCAAAAAGTATTAAGGACACTAGTTATGTTGGAGTTTTCTTATTCAAGAGCAAAGCATGGTTCGTGAACAATCAATCATATGGGGTCTCTATCATATCATCCGTCGCCCTCCACTTAAGCAAATCGAGTAATAGAATTGGTGCTTATTTTCAGTTCAAATTCAAAGTTTAGCGGGGGACAATTATATGCAACGAATAAAACAAGTTCTAACAACAATAGCAACTTTCATCATATCTCTAGCAAAGTTTCTCATCATAAGCATGAATTATTTTGGAGTGAAAGCACAAGCAAAAGATGGTGATGGACACAAACAAAACAAGAAAAGAGAGCAAAAACCCAATGTTGATAGCAGATAGTGTTTGCAAGGATGAGAAGAAGACGAGGTCGGAAAAGAGAAGGAGAAAAGAGAGGTCACCGCATTTTTCAGAACTGAAAGCCAAGCGCTTCCCCCATGCTTAAGATTTTGATGATGTACATGAGAGAAGGTCGATGATTGGAGCAGCGGCCTGTGCCGATCGGCACAAAGTGGTGCCGGTCGGCACTCTGCTCCCTCTTGTACATGCGGCAATTGTCACTTTGTTTCCTTCAACCTCCTTTGTTTCTTTCATTCCTGCAAAACAATTAAGCGCACATACTACTCCCGAGGTGATCGTCAGGAGTAGAAACAATATCGTCCATCTAGCAACAACCTCAAAGCTCAACTTGTGGCACAACTTATTCTAGTAGAAAAAAAAGAAAAACCTAATGGGTGTAGGTGTGTGCATAAGTGTGGATGCATGAAGTTGTTAGAACAATGCTAGCAAAGAATTTAAGACAACAAGCGAGCATGACATGTTTTTGCACTATGTGCTAACTAAATTCATGTATTGATCAGATACGGAAAAAGCACATCACATAGACTAAACATATAATACATTCAATCTTGTCGCACCTATACTAGCAAAGTGAAGAAAAGGTTTTGAAGTTAGCAACGAAAGTTAGAGGCGTGGAAACCACACAAGAGCAATGTTTACACCTAGCTCTAAGCACCATGCTTACAACTAGATTGCTAGTAATCTAAACGAAATTCTTTAACAACCAAAGTCTAAACACCATGTTTATCATGACTTGGATATTGCAAAACTCCGTTGGTCTAGAGAGATAGCGCATTGAAAAAGATTAGCAACCAACCAATGCAAATGATGCAAAACATAGCAAGGCATATTAACTATCCAATGTTGTTCAACAAACAAGTATAAACACCACGTTTACACCTAAGTTTGCTAAAGAAAGCTGGAACCAAGCAATTTAGTACTCATTGGAAAGTTCAAAGCAAGCTACTATGAGTGATGAAGCAATTATGAACATGCAAAGTCAGAGGTTTGTGATCATGTTATGTGACAGCGATGGAATGCTTAGAAAAGCATTTAGGTGTTGTGCCGATCGGCAATGGAGTGTGCCGATCGGCACAGAGGACTTTTGGCTCTGAATGACATGAAAAATGGATGTGGAAGGCTTAGGTAGGCTGAAATCAGATGGTTAAATGCATGCAGGCGGGAAAATTATGCAAATACAAAAATAAAGCAAGTGCTCACATATTATGCATGCAGTGGATGATTTTTGCAAACAAAACACATAATGATGGTGGTCTAAAAAGAAAAAGTTAAACTAGAACAAATTAACCACAAGATAAGCATTTGAGTTGGGTAATTCTCACACAAAAACTTCTAGGTTGCCCTCCTAGTAGCACTAAACAATCCAAACAAAAGACCCAAAAGAAAGACACAAAACACGGGTTGCCTCCCGAAAGCGCTTCAATTATAGTCATGTAGCTAGACTTCTCACATACCTTTTTGTCGCGAAGCCATGGTTCTTGGTGTAAGATCCAAAAATGTCCATGCAACTTGTTTTATGCAAACTTCATCGTGGTTGATCTATAGCCCTTCTTCATTATGTTGCATATTGCTCAATGTGTGTAAATGATGTAATGCTCTTGATTCTTCAGCTTTGTTTCATCTCTGATCATTTGCTTTATGGAAGAATTGCTCAAGCTAATTGCATTGTTGTCATCTTCATCTCTTTATGCCATCAATAATCTGTAGCTCCTGTTCTCTCTGAATTTTTCATGACCAACAGAACGAAAACAGGTCCAATACCTGTACCATCCTCTAGGGTATGAAAATATCTTTCCAACGAGTACTCATACACCTCAAACGGATTTCGTATGTGGGACTTATGAGATTTTTAGTCCAGGGTCGCGTGCTGTTTTGAAATCTGACAGCTCGCGCAGCATCCAATGATTTGCTCATAAATCCTTGTAGAAAAATCCAAATCCAGTGCCGTTTGATGCGTTGGAAAGAATACTTGAAGCTCTATCCAGATATAAAAATTTTATCAATTGATCAGGTCCTGAGACGTGCAGAATTACCAATGACTTCAACTTCTTGCTCTTTCTTCGGAGAATCTTGATGATTTCATCTTTTCAAGCATTGGAGCATATGCCGGCTTGTCCTTTGAATCGTGAATCTTGTTGAATATTTGCACCAGCAAGGATACAAACTTCTTCATGGTTCAACGAGTTGACAGTTGGAAGATTTCTTCTTGACGAATAACGGAGGCTCTTTTCTTGAGTGTTCATCCCAATCAACTATCGAAAAACTGAACTTGCTTCATGGAGAACATCGTGATAACCAAGTGAGTGACGTATATTTGTTGGTTGGTAGAAGAGTTGATAGAAAACCCAGCCATTATCGTGTTTCCATCATCAATCACTATATATTTTCTTCAATCTTCGCATCCAATTTTCAATCACTATGTAAGAAAAGGGCATTGCAGACGCTGCTCAATGACATTGGCAGACGAAATTTTTTTCGTCTCCAAAATGGAGTCCGCGATTTGAAGAAATCGGAGGCGCGGAAATCCGCGTCTCCGAATTCCGAAATTTGCAGACGCGCCTCGGAAATCCATGTCTCCAAAATCCAAAACTCACAGACGCGCCTCGGAAAAAACGCGTCTCCGAATTCACAAACTTGCAGATGCGTTTCAACTAAACGCGTCTCCAACCTTAAAAATTCGCAGACGCGTTTTTCTAATACGCGTCTCTGAGCTTCAAAATTCGCAGACGTGTTTTGATGTTAACGGGTCTCCGAGCTTCAAAACTCGCAGACTCGTTAGTCAAAAAACGCGTCTCTGAGCTTCAATCTTTGCAGACGCGTTTTAAAGGCATTTAAAGGTACATCTCAGATTACAATAGACAGGCATAGTTGAGCAAGCATCTCAGATTACAATAGACAGAATCCACATGCATATGTGAGCAAGCATCTCAGATTACAATCCACAGAATCCACATGCATATGTGAGCAAGCATCTCAGATTACAATCCACAGCTTACAATGATCACTGGCATATAAGCATCACCAGACTAAAAAAAAAAAAGGTTCAAATACTCGAAATAGATGAGCATCACAGGTCTGCGCATTTGCTACATGTCTGCGCATCAGTTCCCAAACAGAGCAAAATAAACTAACATGCTGAAGATACTGGACGCTTGCGATAAAACTCTCCACTTTTGTCGACGACCTCAGACATTATGAACCAAGCAATTTGTTCTCGAATGTTGTCCAACTCTGCTTCGCTGAGGGGAGTTGTCGGTACTTGGAATTGCTGTGTAAGAAAAGGTAACAATGTAGGTTCAAAAAACGTACAAGGCTGACCTCTAACTGGCCAAAAAGCAAAGTAATTGACAAAATAATACAAAATCATTCAGCAGCAGCAGCAAACTTTAACTAGGTCAACAATCCAAGTGCAAGGAGGAGAAAGACATCACCATCTTTAAGTAAAGACAGCAGCAGCAGATAAAAGATGCTAACAATTGTTCTCAGGACAGGTTCACCTCAGCATTGTATAATGCACCTAAGCTATTATCAGACAACCAAAAATCCTTGCTGCATACTAAAACAAGATGTCACCAGATGTACCTCGAGTTCATCCACATGCAGTAATCCTAGTGCTATCGCCATGTGGTGCGCTGCGTAGAAGCCACATTCCTTGCCAGGACGCTGCTGATGGCACTGCAAAAGGTAGATACAGAAATACGCTGCTGATGGCACTGCAAAAGGTAGATACAGAAATAAGGGCATCAACTAAGGATATTTTGCCTGCTTCTCACATGAGAAACAAGCTATAAAGCTAGCTGCAGGGAGAAATAACAGAGTTCTACACTACCAAGTGAAGTAAACTTCTAGAAGGCAGCAGCCATACAAGTTGCTGCTCAAACAAGCTGATTAGCAAGCAAGGAGCATGGAGCTTAGAAATATCACATACCGGAAATTTGTGACATGTACCAACTTCTTATTGCTCATTCCATAAGCTGAACAGTATGCGTGAAAAGACCTACATATATGGAGAACATATTAAGTGAGTAGAAATGACTGTACAAAGAGATGGTGAAATATTTGAAGGTTAACGTGTTGAACTCACTCATCGAGCACTTCTTTCAACAACCCATGATCACGTGGACTGGACCTCTGAGAATCAAAGTAAATAACCTTACTCCAATCTGGAACAACAACAACTAATATCCAATGGTTTCCTGGATTGTGGGCAAATATGATGCACTTTTTCTTAGCAAACTTTCCAAGTGCCTTTGTCACATAATCCACCGCATATGATTTATCGACACAAATGGTAGTCAATGCCATCACCTGAGGATCAAGGAATCCAACAGGGAGAGCCTTTGCCTTGGTCTCCTTAATCATGTGCCTAATTATAAACAGAAGTACACATGTCAAACAACAATATGAAGCACGTAAGAAAGGTGTAACAAGACACAAAGATATGAAAGTGCAGTGCCGCTAGTAATCAGTGACTTCCTAACAGATAGTACGTGCAAAAGGAGGAATTGGGACTTACAGAGTGTAGCAGCGGAGAATTGACATATCCAATGCATCAAAATTGAAGAGCTCATACACGTCATCGAATCCCACATAGAAAATCTCAGAGTCCGCAGAACGCAAAAAATGGTTACGCTTATATGCAACCACTAGTCCATTCTTCTTCCTTGTCAGAGTTAGTTTCATATAGTGCTCATGAAGAGTAGCTGTCGCGGTTCCGGCACGCTCAAGTTGACTAGCAGTTAGCAAAGGATTTCCACATATATAACTTGGATTTGGAGATGTCAACCCTGGTGGTGCTACTTTCCTAGGCTGCGGCTTCGGTATCATGGCAGCAGCATCCTTTTTCAAGCATTTGGAAACAGGCTGTTGCTTCTTTGAATTCTGAACAGCAACCTTTTCAGAGCTTTTTATGGGCTACTGCTGCTTTTTTGAACTCTGAGAGCTTTTTGTGGGTTGCTTCTGCTTCTGAGAACTCTGATCAGCAACCTTGTGGGACCCTTCTGTGGGCTGCTGCTGCTGCTTTGAACTTTCATCAACCTTCTGCTTCTGTGAACTTCCATCAGCAACATTCTGGGAGCTTTTTGTGGGCTGCTGCTGCTGCTTTGAACTTTCATCAACCTTCTGCTTCTGTGAACTTGCATCAACAAATTTTTGTGAGCTTTTTGTGGGCTGCTGCTGCTTCTGTGACCGTTCATCAACAAATTTCTCGGAGCTTTTGGTGGGGTGCTGCTGCTTTAAACTTTCACCAACCTTCTGCGATGGCTGCCCCTTTTCTGAACTCTCATTTCCAGCTTTCTTCTTGAAGAAGGCATTTACACCAGTAGATTTTGTGCAAGCAACTTTTGGTGGGGACGGAGGCTGTGGTGGGGTGGACTGAAGCTGTGGTGGGGTGGACTGAAGCTGTGGCCGACTTCGAGATGGACCATCCATTGGCTGAGGATTGATCAGAATACGACTCCTCTCCCACTGGATCCTAATGGAGAGAGATTGTCGAAGATTAGTGATCTCATCATTAGGAGGGACCTCAAGAACATAGTCAGCAAACTCAGGACGCACAAACTATACCTTGACCACTGCATACCCATCGAGAACTCGGACTGTGTGTACCACACGTTGGTCTGGATAAACCTGACCCCTTGCAGCCTCTATTTGATGACCTCCAAGGCTGATCATGAGTGAAACAGGTGTGGGCTCAGTCAAAAGATCTATAGAATCAGGTAATGAACTCGGAATCCGATCTGACTCCAACTGCTCTTGATCAGCATCCTCTTGATCAGCATCCTCTTGATCAGCATCCTCTTGATAAGCATCCTCTTGAGCATCGTGCTCCATATCCATTGCCACTGGATCTGCATTATTCTCATCATTTCCAGCCTCAGAGGCAGATGCACAGCTGCTCTTCCGTCTGGGTGCGGGGCTTGGGTTTCTACAAAATCCTAGCATCTGCAATCCCTGAGATGCAAGCATGGCTAATACATCCCTTGTCACCTCAGCCCTAAGTTCATCCTTGATTGCTTGCACATCAATGACCGAGCCAGTCCTTCTCCTCTTCCGGTACATATGTGAGAACTCAGGCCATGCATGCTTCCAGCCCATGGAGCTGGACAGACCACGCACGCGACCTGGTTGTTCAGGGCCCAAGCCGTGTGTTAGCAGATCATTCTCCCTCACCCAAGAGATGCCTGAGGATTCTGCATTGGCATTCTTCTCCTTCATTTCTTCAGACACTTTTTCAGTAGACCCTTGCTTCCATTTGATTGTAGCAACACCTTCTGACACTTGAAGTTTACTTCTACCACGCAGCCAATTCTTGGGCCGCCCTTCAGGGTACCCATCCCATGGATTCTGGATCCCTTGAGAAGATAACTCGCTGTCCTCTATCTCCCATTGTGCCAGTTTCCCATCATAGCCGATGGGTCCCATGCAGTGGTTGTGCACGTTCTTTTGCCGAAGAATCCTGTATCTTTCACTGGCTGCCATGGATTCTTCAGATTCCTTACACGCGACGAACTCATCCCAATCTTCCTGTTCAATGTACGGGTGCTTCTGGAACGGCTCCAGCCCTTTTGCAATAAAATTGCATACAAGACTGCTTTTGTGTGTCCTCCAAGCCTTTGCTGTTGTCTTCATGACCTTCTTAAACCCAAAAGGCCTCAGCATTGTTGGGAACTCCAAGTAAGGCATGATGTATTTATCAAACAAAGCCCACTTCTCCTTACGGCTGAGGGAGTTGAATTTTGGCATAACCAAAGAAAGCCTCTGTCTAGATATCAGACCTGAGAGCCTTCGCAACCTTAGCTTTTGCTTCCAATCTGTAGGCATGCCATCTCCATCAATTTCCTCGACTATCATCTTGTCTGTTGGCCACCTTGAGAGTACACTTGCATTATTAGTCCCAGTCAGCACCTCTTCTTCAGACTCTTGTTCATACTCTGGCTCTTCATGGTCATACTCGTCTTCTTCATGGCCAGATAATGGAGCATCATCGGAAGACATCTAGAAATCATGGGATTATGAGATGTTGCAATTAGAACATCTACTGGCATCAATTAAAGACATCACAAAGCATCAACTAAAGGCTTGCTGAAAATATACAGGCATATATTAAAGAATATCACAAAGAATCAGGCCAGCAACATAACATTAAGCATTTGCAGATGTATCAGCCCAGCATCATTAAAATTTCTAATCATTTCCAAACTGTTCAAACAATTAGGCATAAACTAGGTATCTAGTTCGTAGTGTACTAATCATCACAGAGAAATTAACTGTAAATGTTACAACCTGAACCCTCCCTGAGCTCAAGCACGAATCTAATTCGTAGTGTACTAATCATCACAGAAATTATTGCACGATCCACACCTTAACACTTCACTAATCGCATATCTGACATACAAGTTACACAGATTCTTGCACAAACTTACACAGAAATTACCACAGAACATGCCAGGAATGGAGGCTAGGGTTTTGCTAGGAATGGAGGTTGCGAATCGGGTGGAGGCAGGGGAATTACCAGGAACGTTTGGAAGTCGCCGCCGGGGAAGCCTGGTGGTCGCAGCCGTCGCCGGGAAGCCTGGTCGTCGCAGCCGCCGGCGGGGAAGCCTGGTCGTCGCAGCCGCCGCCGGGGAAGCCTGGTGGTCGCAGCCGCCGCCGGGGAAGCCTGGTGGTCGCAGCCGCCGCAGGGGAAGCCTGGTGGTCGCAGCCGCCGCCGGGGAAGCCTGGTGGTCGCAGTCGCCGCCGGGATCTGGCGGCGGGTGCTCCTAAACCCTAGAGGAGGCGAGAGGATGCGAGACTGGCAACTAAACCCTCAGCTGCTCCTAAAAAGAGAAGGCGGCCCAAAAAAAAAAAAAAGAGACGGCGGCCAAAAAATGAAAGGAGGTCGGGGCTGATGGAATCGAACCCTCGACCTCTTCGACCCAGCCAAACGCCCTATCCATCAGAGCACTGATCTAATTTCGTACCCAAGCACACTGGATATAAATATATTGCTCAGCTTTTGTTCACATCTCTGCTAAAATAAATAACTTCAGACAGAGTTTGTTACAGATAGCATATGCATCCCAGATTAAACTGATTCCATAACTCCGCCAAAATAATAGTCATTCACATCCCATAGCTTTTATTACAAATATCTCTGCAAGTTCTAAGAGAGAAAAAAAAGAGATGCACATCTCCAATGTCTTTTATACAATACTGAATACATAGCAGCAACTTAACAAAGTACACAGCAGCAGCCAAATCTCTGATGTCTTCTGATGTCTTTGCCGCCACATCTGCAATTCAAAGAGGAATAGAATTAACACCACCTGTAAATTAAATGAACCAAATGCCAATCAAACATAAATTATCTTACACGTGCATGCATCAAGTTTTCTTGACTTACCGTTTTCGCCCTTTTTTATGGCCTTTTGCCACTGTGATATGACCGCTTCGTAAGTAAGGCGTTTTCTCGCATATGTTAATATGCATGGAAGAACTATGCTTGGTGCTGGTAGTTCTCATATGTTAATATGCATGGAAGAACTTGGTGCGTATTACCATGGAAAAGACTTGGTGCTGGTAGTTCTGATATTGTAAATATTGAAGACTTGGTAGTGTATTATGGTCAGGTATTTGATAATCTGTCTTTTTTTTTAATTTTTTTCCCCTGACTCGGAGACGCGTCTCAACAAGCCGAGTCTGGAAATATGGGAACCAATATCAGTGACCCGCTTTCTTGACCCGCATCTCCAAGTTGGAGACGCGTTTTGCAACAGACGCGTCGCCAAATAAGGGCTTCGGATTTCCAGACGCGTTTTCTTAAAACGCGTCTCCGATGAGCTGGGCTGGAGACGCGTTTTGTTGTGAGGTGCTCTGCGCAAGTGAACAGCAGACGAGTCTCGCCTATGCGCGTCTGCAACGTATAGGTAGGAGACGCGTTTCATTTCCGCGTCTGCTAAGGGGGTGTCTTCTATGAGGCTTTCTTACATAGTGAATACTGCTGCGGGAAAAATCTATTGGAGAGATAGGAGAAGTACCAAATAATATGAAGTTGTGCCGGTCGGCACGTTGAATATGCCGGTCGGCAGCTCTGCCAACTCCATCGCCTCGCTTTATTAGCTCAGGACACTTCATCCAAAGATCTCCAATCTTTTGCTCCTCCAATTTGGGTTGTTCCGAAGAAATCTGCCTTCTCTTCTTTCTGCCGACGTCTTGTTCGTGCTTCTGAGCAGCGACCTGGATGAATCAGAGGGCGCGACCTGCACCATTGCGTCGGGCATCAAATTGTCTTTCCAACGAGTACTCACGCGTCCTCATCGGACTCCGTATGAGGGAGATATGACCGTTTTTCTAAAGGTATGTCAGGCTGTCTCGCGATGAATCCGAATTGAATTCAAACTTCCCAAATATTCAAACTCCGTGTTTGGAACATCCTGAATCCTTGTCTATCATCAAAAGGAAGTCTTCTAAATGTTTGGGAACCCATGGATCAGGTGGATATGGTCCCATAATTCCATATTTGCTTCAATCTTCCAATTGGTTGCTATTCTCGCGAAATTCAAACAGCCTGCACAGGGTCTCGTGTTTTGGCCATAAATCCTTGTAGAAACCTCCAAATAATGTGAGACTTGAACCGTTGGAAACTAGACTTGATGCTCTTTCAGAATATCAACTTTTTAGGCCATGCAATCTTCTGTACGGATGCGCACACCTCCAGGAAGTCAGCAGACAGAATGACAAACTCATGATCAAGAAAATATCTACCATGCCTTCAATGTTATAAATTGAAACCCTCGATCTTCATGGTAAATAGCCCTCAATCTTCTCTCCCATATCCTATTGCTATGAACAAGCCAAATATTCAAAGCATTAGTCTTAAAAAAATTTGACACAAGAGCGTGCACCTTGTTTTGATTGGTAGGTGCCGATCGCATGGGCGTTGCGCCGATCGGCACGAAGTAGTTCGCTCCCGGTGCGAGGAGAAGGTAGTACAGATCGTCAACGTCGTCAATCTCCAGTGTTCTGGACGTCTCCAGAACACACGGCGGCGATCCCCCAAGCAGTGCCGATCGGCACCACGGTTGTGGTGGCCGGCACCGGGAGGATGGATCACCGTCTGTACTCCTTGGATAACTATGTGCCTAGCTGTACCTGTTTTCAATGGACACACAAACACGAAAAACAGGGCATGTGCAATAAAAGAATAGAATTAGTCCGAAAAACTAGATAGATCACCTCAGGTTCGAGTTGCCGATCCCCGGCAACGGCGCCAGAAAAGCCTTGTTGGTCGTTTGTAACGCACCTAATTTATATACCGCAAGTGGACGGTGTACATTGTAGCTTTTCCTTAGAGTATTCCAAGGTTTATATCGAATCCACAGAGATCAGCAAGAGAACACGATTAAGGTTACTATTTCGTCTAACAGAACAATCCAAGCATGAAGTACTATTGCACACACACGAGTTGTAAAGGAGATAGGGTGTTGTGCCGTCGGCACGGAGGCCGTGCCGATCGGCACCATGAGTTTTAAATAGATAACGAGATATTCACCAAGATCCAATCCAAGAGCTTACCTGTATAATCTAGTAGTTCCATCCATAAGGTAAAATCACGTCAAAGCAAGGTCTTAGCTTACACAAACTACTCCGGTATTCTACAAGACATAGTGGTTTCGTTCTCCCTCATCCTGTCACGACGAAGGTTATTAGCTCCCCACCGGTTTCTCGCACTATACGATAGATCCATAAGAACAAACCTTCGCCACGAGTCTATTCTTATTAAGTATCTAGAATTAAGAACATGCACAATCGCATAGACCAAAGCAATCCGATTAAAGACCAAGAATTCTCACAATGACACAATTCTCACCATCAATTACATACCTTGACGAACATCAAGGGAGGCTCAAGAACTCCGGCATAGCCAACCGCGCATGGAGGCTATGCCGGCAAGCAAACTAGCCTAGATTACATGTTTATGTGGTGGCTCTCAACTCCCGGCGGCATCTTGGATGTGTGAGGCGTCTCCCTAGGTCTTCCAACGTCCAACTCTCTGTTACCGCCCCTCGGGGCGTCCCATGGGCTTCATATATAGTGGGGAGGCGTCTGGAGGCGAAAGGAAACAAATAGGTCGGTGCCGGTCGGCATGAAGGTCGTGCCGATCGGCACGAGTCGTTTCCACTTCGGACTCGAATTTCCCTTTTCGCAGCTCCGCCTTCTATAAATCATAACTTCCACGTCCGGAGTCCAAATGAGGTAAACTTGGACTCTATCTCGTAGCCCTCGAAAAGATCTACAACGTTGGTATTCATTGGATCTCCAGATTCGGCCGTCTTGGTTCTCAATATGCGATGCCAAATATCTGTCCAGATTCGGACTCCTCTGCTCAGGTCTCCTTGCGGGGCCCATATCTCCTAGCTCCAGAATCCAAACGGGACAATCCATATATGTTCCGGAAAGCTCTCGATGAGAACTACAACTTTCCTTTACATTGGATTCCCATTAGAGCACGTCTTGAACTCGTAAACCGTGTGGCAATAGGGTGCTGTTTTGGACTGCGCGAATTGATCTTTCCTTCCGGATAAACCTTCTAGAAATCCTTAGGCATTGGGCCACGACCTTGGGCTTCCACATTGGGTTCCATGGACGTCCAGAGGTGCCTTGGATGCATCATGGGCTATTGGGAAGCCCTCCTTGCATGGCGAGTCGGGCTTCATATCGATACTTCTCATACTTGAGCCTTATAGTGTCATTTCATATAATCCTGCAACATAGCACTTAAACAACACTACAAGTGGAATTCGTCAAGATTAGAGATAATAACACATACTCATGATGAGAACATGGAGGAATAAGGTGCAATGTTGGTGGTATTGGGCATATAAAAGGAGTACGTAGAAACCACCAACAGATGCCGGCTTCAGTTGCAAGCTTTGCAGCTTGCAATGGTACTTCAGGCCGTTTCATCCCTTCCGAAATGTGGATTCCCAGCTTTTTGTCCATTCCTTTGTTGATCCTTTCCAGATCTTTCCCGGCTCTTGCTGTACCCTTTGGAGTGGTTCTGATTTCTTCCCCTAACAAATTGCAATCATGTGTTAATCATTGAGTGGCTATCAGCAAAAGAGTAAATAATATTTAGCAACAAAAAATATGATCCTTGCCGTCATCATGCACTTGGGTGCTGTCCTCTTGTGTTCCTTCGACAGAGTTTACAGCGGACAACTCCCTTGTCCGCTGCCTAGTTAGTCTTGGGACTTCTTGAGGAGGTGCCACCACTCTCTTGGAACCTCTTCCGCCTGTGACAGGACTGGTTGCCTCCTGCGTGGAACTCTTCTGCCCTCTCCCTTAAGAACATGTGAGGCCTCGACGGCCAAAAGGGAAGAAAAGTTAGCTTTGCAATAATGCAGTGACGGAGCTTGTATCAATTCAGAGGGGAGGGGGGGGGGGGGGGGGGGGGGGGCGCAATAGGTTTAGAAGCTTAGCAATCTGGTAGCAAGATGGGGGCAGATTAGATCTCAAAATAAAGAAGATGGGGGCAGATTAGAAATTTTGTTACATTTACATGGTGAAATCAAGGGCTTTTAAAGAAACCAAATCCCGTTGCAATGTCTACGGTAATTGCGAATAGAAAGAAAACATGTAAACCTTATTATTTCTACTGTCTCCATTTAGGGTCCCCGGCAGACCAAGCTTTCTGAGGATTTCTTCATTTGCAGCAACTCTTTTCAGTCGTTGAAGCACGTACTCGTTAGTCTCTTCCTCTACATGGTGAAGCCCATCCTCTGCACGTTCGTAAAACATATTCTGTGAGACTGATTGTTTCAAATGCAAGTCGACAGAAATATCAGTTGCATGCCCATTGCCAAAACAACAAATATAAACAGATCACCATCTTCTACAATGTAGGTCTCAAAAGAAAACATCCCCTACAATGTACATAGAGCTATATAGGGAAGCAATATACCTGCCGTCGCCGGATTCCGCCCTGGTGCCATCGAAGTCTTGGAGAAGGACAGAGCTCCGGTGCGTATGACAACGAAGGGGCAGGATCACGAACGATGCAGGGGACGCAGAGCGGCAGAGGTGAAGCTCGGGAACGCCGGCGAGCAGCGAGCGGTATCGGCGAGACAAGTTTGGGTTGGCAGTGAGGTCAAGATTCGGCGCATTTTTATGCTTGCATCGGCATAGTTTACCAAAACAACCCTTGGCAGCGGATCGGAAAAAGAGAGCGGATGGATTTGGAGAGGGTGGGACAACATGGACTTTCCCCATCGTGGTGGAAATTTTGAAAGAGACACTCTCGTTTGGGGGGGCGAACGAAAATTTGGGCTGCAGCCACATTTATTGGGCGAACCAGCAAATCCATTCTGAGTTTGTGACGTTTTCAAGCGAGGGGGACGTGTACAAGGCAGAAAACATTTACACGCGCAAAAACGCCAAGCACTTTAGTCATCTCCAGAATAAAAGTCGATAAACCTTGATCTAAGGAGTTTCTGAAACACTTTCATGGTAACAAAAACTCGTCTCCTATAACAGTTCTTAATTGTTGGTTTGCCACATCACCTTTTTATGAGACTGGCTGGATTGGGGGTGCGTAGGGCGTCAACAAATGTAGAGACTGGATGCGATAAAATAGAGCAAAGCTATATACAGAGTTTTGATTACTCGAGGGAGGTTATTCTGGACTACGCTCAAACTTAAATCGCTATGTCAAACACCGGAACATCCCCTGAACTTAAATGTAACGCACCGGAACATCCCCTGAACTGAAATGGAACGCACCGCAACATCCCCTGAACTGACATTTATCGCACAACATAAATTACACCCTGAATATAGATATGGAATGAACTGAACAAGTGTCAAACAAGGACCTGTCGGTGTCCGCGCACTGCAGGTGGTGACCGCATCACACTACCGCAAAATAAGCATCGTTCGGGGGACCCAAGTACTACTACTAATTATCGAACTACATGTAATAACTAAGATGATACGAGATGGTTCGCCATGCCGGCCGACATTAACTAGTCTTCTTGTGCCGCGACTTAAGCAGCCATGTTTTCGGCCTCATGTTCTGCAGCAGGCACGGCGGCGGTGCAGAGGCGACGTCTTTCTCCTTGGCGGCGGCATCCATCTCATCGGCAGTAGTGTCTTTCTCCTCGACAGCAGCGTCTTCCTCAGCAGGAGCGTCTTTCTTCTCGGCAGCAGGGTCATTGACCTCGGCGGCGGCGGCAGCGGCGTGGCAGCGGCGTCTATCTCCTTGTGCTGAGTGTCTATCTCCTCGCGATCAGCGTCTTCGTCTGCGACCTCAACGTCTTCCCCTCAGCAGCAGCTGTTTTCATCGTCTTCAGATTGTTCAGAAAAGTGGTGATCCTGTGGCAGAAGCCGCTGAGATTGCTGACACCTATACAAAAAATCAATAAATTTAGCTAGAAACAATCATACACGTTTGCCTGAACTGAGCTGTTAATTGGAAACAACAGACATTAATCTACGGCAAATGTTATCTCAAACACCGGAACGTCCGCTGGATGTGATACAATGCGCTTACTATGTTCCAGGTTTGCCAGATGCATGTCGCACATTGAGATGATCTTGCTGAGTGCTATTCCCTTGAGCCGCATGTTTTCCCCCAGGAGCCCCAGTTCTGTGTGTGAAATTTCCATGAGCTTCAGGAGATCATTAAGAATCCCGATCCGTTCATGGACCATTCTCACGGCCTCGTCTGCTACTTCCTCGCTGTCCTTCATGCGCTTATTCCTCCCCTGGTCGTCGGCCGTGGCCTTCATCTTCCTCTTGATGACTTCTATCCTACATAGAGATTCAGAGCTTGACTATAAATACTCATATTCAGTAAGAAGAAGAAATCGACAGCAGAGGCAATGAAGGAAATCGAAACAACAAACAACAAAAACGGATACCGCTTTTCCCCCGGATCCCTATGTCCCACATAATGTCACCAAAGAAATCTGATTCTGACATCTCATCCTCGACCTCGCAACGGACTATTTATGCTACCCCCGGGCTCAGAACAAAACTCAACTCGGTGCAAGTTGCTCACGCCCATGCTGCGGCACGCTTTCTACTACTACATGATCCCTACATACAGGTCGGTAGCAGCAAAAAATGACTGCTTGTAACTAGTATGATGTCATGAACAAGTCGATGAAGGGAATCGAAACATCTGACAAGAGAATGCAAACCTTTCTTTTATGACTGCATGCTCCTTCACCGGGCTCACATTGCTCCTCTCGTTTGCGGCTGCGCCCTCAATCACTTGCTCGTTCGTCCCTTGTCCATGTTTCACCTAAATAGATCGAAAGCAAAACTAGTAAAGAGACCAAAATATATGAAAAAGAAATCCAATAAGGTGATTGAGGAAATCGAACATCAATACCGTTTTTAGCAAATCTCTCAAGCTCG
Source organism: Eragrostis nindensis (assembly GCA_012490785.1). NCBI lineage: Eukaryota > Viridiplantae > Streptophyta > Magnoliopsida > Poales > Poaceae > Eragrostis > Eragrostis nindensis. The sequence goes on from JAAXCT010002424.1 coordinate 70,960, forward strand.
ATGCTGGGGACGTAAACAAAACGTAGGGCAGGAGTTTCTGGTGCGAGTGATGGGTGCACGAGCACGGGAGGGAGCCGTTTCTGGTGCCAGTGTTGCGTGTCCGCCAGAACAAAACGCCGTGTTGCTGGTCCTGTACTCACATTCGAGAAGCTTCCCACGAAACCGCTGGCGTTCAAAGACGTGATTTAGCCTGATTTTGATACAAAACCATCAGATTAGCTGACATTATGGGTGCGTCGAAATTTATACCACAGGACTTTCCGGTGCTACTAGCTTTACTACTCTAGTACTAGCTGCCAAGCCGTGTCTTGCAAAGCGTGTGATTCCGGCACAATCCTTGAGGCTCATGAGTCATGACTCCTGAGTCCTGAGGGAGGCGCAGGCGCAGGCGGCTGCTCACGGGGACGAGTTGGGTACTGTGCTACTGCTCCAACCACTCAACCAACCTTCAAGAAAAGGATATTCCGGGGAGTAGGTTGAATTTCAATCACCGGATAGTCTGATGTAAATTTGAGCACTGAAAATTTTCAATCACTAATTCCTCCTTTGGATTGGAGGATTTTGGAGGATCTCAATCCTTATTAGGAATTTTTCCAACAAGAGCCCTTTGGAACAAAGGAATGCACATGGTAGATTCCTATGAAATTCCTATGGAATGGCTTGTTTTCCTTGATTTTGGAGGATTCTAAGCATGAGGTCCAACCTCATGAAATTTTCCATTGTGTCTCCTCTCATTTGATCCCTACGTGTCATTAGTTATGCCAACTGCATAAATCATCGGATAGATACGTTCATAAAACATTGTGTGCAACGGGCAATTAAGCGGTCAAATGTGTGCAAATTTCCTTTTCACACCGGAAGGTCCGCTGGTGAAGAATAAAGGTCACCGAATAGTTAGCATGCCACCAGAGTGCAGTAGTATAGATGATCACCCGTTGAGGGCATATTAGAAGAGCGTCTTTTCCAAAATATAATTATTTGGCACCACCAACAGTTCCAGCATTCGCCATTACTACTACTACTAACTACTCCTACTTAGTACTAGATTACGGAGTACAAGCAAACATAATCAGATTACAAGGACGCGTGGAATGAAGGACGGCGAGACCACCGGCGCTCGGCTCACTGCTGCTGCGGTGGCAGAGGCTCCATCCAACCATGGTTCCGAGCAATCCCACGGTGGCGGCTCGTGAACTGTCGTTGTCGTCGTCGTCGTCGTCGTCGTCGCCGCCACAGCCGACGCCACGGTACGGCCGAGCCAAGGCAACGACATGCTTCTTCATGTCCTCCATGGCCTTCTTCGGCTTCTTGCCTGGACAGGCGGGGCAGATGAACGACTCCTTGCCACGAGGCCCCACAAACAATGATGCGCAGGGCTTTCCCTTTCGGGACGGGCGTTGGTAACCATGGAACCTGTCATCCTCCGAGTCGGTTTCCACGTATCCGTCGCAGCGCGGTGAGGTCGGGGCCGCAGGTACTACTGGTCCGCGGGTCGGAGGCAGGCGGGGAGGCGGAGGCGGCGAGCCAGCCTGGACTGGGACGGCGGCGTCGAGCGCGCCGAGGCCGGCCACGGAGACCACGGCGAGCTTACTGGAGCCGGATCCCGCCGCTGGGCGCCCCTGTTGTGAGCACGGTTGGAGGGAGCCATGGCAGCACTTGATGAAGCTCCGGGCCATGGATCCGCCGGAACTTGCGCGCGCACTGCGGAACCGCCGTTGATCTGCATGATGAACAGTACACTCACATCAACCATAATCAACCAACCTACTAGCCCTTATCCTACCGTAACAGACCATAATCATCCTTGGACTGAGACTGAGATGTGTGAACCTGCATTGGCAGAGGCTTATTATTCTACTAGCAGAGCCCAAAAGAATGGAAAACAAAAGCGCTATGGGGAGCGACATGTGTCAACTTTACCAAGGACGAGGCCAAGCTTCTTGCCCCAGTAGACCTTCCGCCTCCGCGGTGGTCACGGCGGGCGTGACGCCGGCTGAAGGACTGCCCCGCTGGATACATGGATGATCGGAGCAACGACAGAGGAGGGAGGAGTGCGACGAAGTGGGAGAGTGCGGACTGCGGAGTGAGGCACCACTTGAGACTGAAGCGGTCTCATTTTGTAGTACGATGCTGCCGCGGGGGAGACGGCCAGGCGCGCGGAAGCGTTTACACGATGCATGGTTCTAGCCATCTCAATAAGACGCGGTCCGTCGAATAGAGCGGGTCCAATGTCAGTGGGTTAACAAAAACTTGGGTAAAGCCATCTCAGAGCACCCGTATAGTGTTTGCCGAAACCGAACCGTTCTCCCTCGGTTCCGCTGCAGTCAAGAATCGTGCGTTTAGGAGTCAACCGCGCATGCCCGCATTGGGAGTAGTACTAGTACTAATAACTTCCGCTGTTCTGGATCCATGAAAAACAGAGGAAAAACAAACACAACTACTAAATGCAACTGACTAAATTGAAGAATATATTGTTCATAGCTAGCTAGCTAGAGCTTGACATCCCCAAAGGCTAACTTTAAGCTAGCTGATAGAATTGTTTATTATAGAAAAAGAAGAGAGAGAAGTTTCCTACTCTTCCTCAAGAGCTACCTCTAGCAAAGTTAAGAGCTAGAAACCTTTGGGAACCCAAGGACGAACAAGATTAGCAAACCAAGGACGATGGCCGTCACCATCCATGCACGCGTAATCTCGGCAGCACTAGCTCCAGCCATGCCATGACGGAATGCCGTTCTCACTGCCCGGAGCTCTGCCTTCTTCCTCCTCAGTCGCCGATAACCTTTGTGCATCAAGTAAATGCTGACCTGCTTGCTCTCCCATAGCTCCTTCATGGCCTTCTGAGCCCTCTCATCCCATGGGTCATCATGCCAAACGACGAAAGCGCACGGAGCCTCCTGCGCACAGTGATCCAACAATTTTAACATTAAAGAAAGCAATGGCAAACTAATGATGATGAACCATGCGTTGCATATGAAAGTCACCTCCAGTTGACAACCCAGGAAGCGTCGGCCGGTGTTACACCCTCCCCGCCACACCTTGCGCTGTGGACGCATGAGATGGTCGCAGACTAAGTCGGTATCCTCGTCGATGCCGCGCCATCCAGGTTCATCGGTCCACCTCCACCCCCGAGGCTGCTCCTCGTCATCAGTGTTAACACCAAAATTTGGCCCAGGGCCCATTGTCAGTAGATGGCAGGGTACGCGCCGGGTGGAAAAGGATTTTGTGCGAAGTGGTGGCCCACCGGAGATCATGAAGCCAAAGAAAAACGTGCGCGTGTGCATGTGGGTCCGTTTTTCTTTTGAGTTTCTTTTCCTTTTCTAGATTTAGAAAGGATTGACCGAATTGTGGTCAAGTAGTGGTTTTAAGTCCAAGTCGGACTCTTGCCTCGGGTGTATAAATATAAACCCAGGTGCTTGTAATCAAGGAACGAATACAATCAACTTTTCGGCGCATCGCCACAATTCTTCTCGACGTGTTCTTCGTCACCTGCGCCCATCGGGGCTCCGGCTCGACTGGATCTCGTCAGGTAAGCGCATCGATCTGATTATGTCGACTTGTCCATGATTAAGATTGATGTGGCTGCTAGTTATCCGGTAATTTAGATCAATCTAGGGTTTACATCGTGCGTCGACTGCATGGAATTGTTTAAGACCTGGTCCATTCTTTGTTGCGGTTAGTTGACTTGTCCTCGCCGCAGCCTTGTTGCCGATTGCTGATGTCGATTTCTGTTTGATCTGGTTACTCGAGTCACGTTTAAGGTATTTTGTCGATTAGATCTGCTCTTGGTGACTGGGTAGGCAGTTTGACTTGTCCTGTCTGCTTCGCTTAGTTGACGTGTCCTTGGTGAAACATTTGCTAAGGGTCAGATCTAGTTTATTAGTGTCTGGGACCAGTAGTTGCCGATTATACTTGTATCTGCCGATCGTGTAGAGCAGTTTGACGTGTCCTGTTCTACTTCACTTAGTTGACGTGTCCTCGGTGAAGCGATTGTCAGTTTATGGGTATAATTAGTGGTACTGGTTTAACCGTTCTTTCGGGGTGTTTAGCCGATTGCTTACCACGTTCAGATCTATGCTTCATGCCTTTTAATATCTTATTTTCCCTGTTTCAAGTATAGGCCTGAACCCCTTTTTTT
>JAAXCT010002425.1:0-75028 GCA_012490785.1 Eragrostis nindensis
GGTTTGCTTCGTTTGCAAGTAAACTCACGTTTTCGAGTGTTTTCGCATGGGAACCATCCAATTACATCAAACACACCCTAACAAGTAAAAAGAACGCTTCTCGGGTATTTTGAGCGAAAGAGCACCGAATTCACCCGAACAGCTCCGAAACGGCTCCAAAACAGCCCGGTTTGCTTCGTTTGCAAGTAAACTCACGTTTTCGAGTGTTTTCGCATGGAACCATCCAATTACATCAAACACACCCTAACAAGTGAAAAGAACGCTTCTCGGGTCATTTTGAGCGAAAGAGCACCGAATTCACCCGAACGGCTCCGAAACGGCTCCAAAACAGCCGGTTTGCTTCGTTTGCAAGTAAACTCACGTTTTCGAGTGTTTTCGCATGGGAACCATCCAATTACATCAAACACACCATAACAAGTGAAAAAGAACGCTTCTCGGGTCATTTTGAGCGAAAGAGCACCGAATTCACCCGAACGGCTCCAAAACAGCCCGGTTTGCTTCGTTTGCAAGTAAACTCACGTTTTCGAGTGTTTTCGCATGGGAACCATCCAATTACATCAAACACACCATAACAAGTGAAAAAGAATGCTTCTCGGGTCATTTTGAGCGAAAGAGCACCGAATTCACCCGAACAGCTCCGAAACGGCTCCAAAACAGCCCGGTTTGCTTCGTTTGCAAGTAAACTCACGTTTTCGAGTGTTTTCGCATGGGAACCATCCAATTACATCAAACACACCATAACAAGTGAAAAAGAACGCTTCTCGGGTCATTTTGAGCGAAAGAGCACCGAATTCACCCGAACGGCTCCGAAACGGCTCCAAATCAGCCCGTTTGCTTCGTTTGCAAGTAAACTCACGTTTTCGAGTGTTTTCGCATGGGAACCATCCAATTACATCAAACACACCATAACAAGTGAAAAGAACGCTTCTCGGGTCATTTTGAGCGAAAGAGCACCGAATTCACCCGAACGGCTCCAAAACAACCCGGTTTGCTTCGTTTGCAAGTAAACTCACGTTTTCGAGTGTTTTGCATGGGAACCATCCAATTACATCAAACACACCATAACAAGTGAAAAAGAACGCTTCTCGGTCATTTTGAGCGAAAGAGCACCGAATTCACCCGAACGGCTCCGAAACGGCTCCAAAACAGCCCGGTTTGCTTCGTTTGCAAGTAAACTCACGTTTTCGAGTGTTTTCGCATGGGAACCATCCAATTACATCAAACACACCATAACAAGTGAAAAAGAACGCTTCTCGGGTCATTTTGAGCGAAAGAGCACCGAATTCACCCGAACGGCTCCGAAACGGCTCCAAAACAGCCCGGTTTGCTTCGTTTGCAAGTAAACTCACTTTTTCGAGTGTTTTCGCATGGGAACCATCCATTACATCAAACACACCATAACAAGTGAAAAAGAACGCTTCTCGGGTCATTTTGAGCGAAAGAGCACCGAATTCACCCGAACGGCTCCGAACAGCTCCAAAACAGCCGGTTTGCTTCGTTTGCAAGTAAACTCACGTTTTCGAGTGTTTTCGCATGGGAACCATCCATTACATCAAACACACCATAACAAGTGAAAAAGAACGCTTCTCGGGTCATTTTGAGCGAAAGAGCACCGAATTCACCCGAACGGCTCCGAAACGGCTCCAAAACAGCCCGTTTTGCTTCGTTTGCAAGTAAACTCACGTTTTCGAGTGTTTTCGCATGGGAACCATCCAATTACATCAAACACACCATAACAAGTGAAAAAGAACGCTTCTCGGGTCATTTTGAGCGAAAGAGCACCGAATTCACCCGAACGGCTCCGAAACGGCTCCAAAACAGCCCGGTTTGCTTCGTTTGCAAGTAAACTCTCACGTTTTCGAGTGTTTTCGCATGGGAACCATCCAATTACATCAAACACACCATAACAAGTGAAAAAGAACGCTTCTCGGGTCATTTTGAGCGAAAGAGCACCGAATTCACCCGAACGGCTCCAAAACAGCCCGGTTTGCTTCGTTTGCAAGTAAACTCACGTTTTCGAGTGTTTTGCATGGGAACCATCCAATTACATCAAACACACCATAACAAGTGAAAAGAACGCTTCTCGGGTCATTTTGAGCGAAAGAGCACCGAATTCACCCGAACAGCTCCGAAACGGCTCCAAAACAGCCCGGTTTGCTTCGTTTGCAAGTAACTCACGTTTTCGAGTGTTTGGCATGGGAACCATCCAATTACATCAAACACACCATAACAAGTGAAAAAGAACGCTTCTCGGGTCATTTTGAGCGAAAGAGCACCGAATTCACCCGAACGGCTCCGAAACGGCTCAAAAACAGCCGGTTTGCTTCGTTTGCAAGTAAACTCACTTTTTCGAGTGTTTTCGCATGGAACCATCCAATTACATCAAACACACCATAACAAGTGAAAAGAACGCTTCTCGGGTCATTTTGAGCGAAAGAGCACCGAATTCACCCGAACGGCTCCGAAACAGCTCCAAAACAGCCCGGTTTGCTTCGTTTGCAAAACTCACGTTTCTAGTGTTTTCGCATGGGAACCATCCAATTACATCAAACACACCATAACAAGTGAAAAAGAACGCTTCTCGGGTCATTTTGAGCGAAAGAGCACCGAAGTCACCCGAACGGCTCCGAAACGGCTCCAAAACAGCCCGGTTTGCTTCGTTTGCAAGTAAACTCACGTTTTCGAGTGCTTTCGCATGGGAACCATCCAATTACATCAAACACACCATAACAAGTAAAAAGAACGCTTCTCGGGTTATTTTGAGCGAAAGAGCACCGAATTCACCCGAACAGCTCCGAAACGGCTCCAAAACAGCCCGGTTTGCTTCGTTTGCAAGTAAACTCACGTTTTCGAGTTTTTTCGCATGGGAACCATCCAATTACATCAAACACACCCTAACAAGTAAAAAGAACGCTTCTCGGGTCATTTTGAGCGAAAGAGCACCGAATTCACCCGAACAGCTCCGAAACGGCTCCAAAACAGCCGGTTTGCTTCGTTTGCAAGTAAACTCACGTTTTCGAGTGTTTTCGCATGGGAACCATCCAATTACATCAAACACACCATAACAAGTGAAAAAGAACGCTTCTCGGGTCATTTTGAGCGAAAGAGCACCGAATTCACCCGAACGCCTCCAAAACAGCCCGGTTTGCTTCGTTTGCAAGTAAACTCACGTTTTCGAGTGTTTTCGCATGGGAACCATCCAATTACATCAACACACCATAACAAGTGAAAAAGAATGCTTCTCGGGTCATTTTGAGCGAAAGAGCACCGAATTCACCCGAACGGCTCCGAAACGGCTCCAAACAGCCCGGTTTGCTTCGTTTGCAAGTAAACTCACGTTTTCGAGTGTTTTCGCATGGGAACCGTCCAATTACATCAAACACACCATAACAAGTGAAAAAGAACGCTTCTCGGGTCATTTTGAGCGAAAGAGCACCGAATTCACCCGAACGGCTCCGAAACGGCTCCAAAACAGCCAGGTTTGCTTCGTTTGCAAGTAAACTCACGTTTTCGAGTGTTTTCGCATGGGAACCATCCGATTACATCAAACACACTATAACAAGTGAAGAAGAACGCTTCTCGGGTCATGTTGAGCGAAAGAGCACCGAATTCACCCGAACGGCTCCGAAACAGCTCCAAAACAGCCCGGTTTGCTTCGTTTGCAACTAAACTCACGTTTTCTAGTGTTTTCGCATGAGAACCATCCAATTACATCAAACACACCATAACAAGTGAAAAAGAACGCTTCTCGGGTCATTTTGAGCGAAAGAGCACCGAATTCACCCGAACGGCTCCGAAACAGCTCCAAAACAGCCCGGTTTGCTTCGTTTGCAAGTAAACTCACGTTTTCGAGTGTTTTCGCATGGGAACCATCCAATTACATCAAACACACCCTAACAAGTAAAAAGAACGCTTCTCGGGTCATTTTGAGCGAAAGAGCACCGAATTCACCCGAACAGCTCCGAAACGGCTCCAAAACAGCCCGGTTTGCTTCGTTTGCAAGTAAACTCACGTTTTCGAGTGTTTTCGCATGGGAACCATCCAATTACATCAAACACACCATAACAAGTGAAAAGAACGCTTCTCGGGTCATTTTGAGCGAAAGAGCACCGAATTCACCCGAACGGCTCCAAAACAGCCCGGTTTGCTTCGTTTGCAAGTAAATTCACGTTTTCGAGTGTTTTCGCATGGGAACCATCCAATTACATCAAACACACCATAACAAGTGAAAAAGAATGCTTCTCGGGTCATTTTGAGCGAAAGAGCACCGAATTCACCCGAACAGCTCCGAAACGGCTCCAAAACAGCCCGGTTTGCTTCGTTTGCAAGTAAACTCACGTTTTCGAGTGTTTGGCATGGGAACCATCCAATTACATCAAACAAACCATAACAAGTGAAAAAGAACGCTTCTCGGGTCGTTTTGAGCGAAAGAGCACCAAATTCACCCGAACGGCTCTGAAACGGCTCCAAAACAGCAGGTTTGCTTCGTTTGCAAGTAAACTCACTTTTTCGAGTGTTTACGCATGGGAACCATCCGATTACATCAAACACACTATAACAAGTGAAGAAGAACGTGTCTCGGGTCATGTTGAGCGAAAGAGCACCGAATTCACCCGAACGGCTCCGAAACAGCTCCAAAACAGCCCGGTTTGCTTCGTTTGCAACTAAACTCACGTTTTCTAGTGTTTTCGCATGAGAACCATCCAACTACATCAAACACACCATAACAAGTGAAAAAGAACGCTTCTCGGGTCATTTTGAGCGAAAGAGCACCGAATTCACCCGAACGGCTCCGAAACGGCTCCAAAACAGCCCGGTTTGCTTCGTTTGCAAGTAAACTCACGTTTTCGAGTGCTTTCGCATGGGAACCATCCAATTACATCAAACACACCATAACAAGTGAAAAAGAACGCTTCTCGGGTTATTTTGAGCGAAAGAGCACCGAATTCGCCCGAACAGCTCCGAAACGGCTCCAAAACAGCCCGGTTTGCTTCGTTTGCAAGTAAACTCACGTTTTCGAGTGTTTTCGCATGGGAACCATCCAATTACATCAAACACACCATAACAAGTAAAAAAGAACGCTTCTCGGTCATTTTGAGCGAAAGAGCACGGAATTCACCCGAACAGCTCCGAAAGCTCCGAAACGGCTCCAAAACAGCCGGTTTGCTTCGTTTGCAAGTAAACTCACGTTTTCGAGTGTTTTCGCATGGGAACCATCCAATTACATCAAACACACCATAACAAGTGAAAAGAGCGCTTCTCGAGTCATTTTGAGCGAAAGAGCACCGAATTCACCCGAACGGCTCCAAAACAGCCCGGTTTGCTTCGTTTGCAAGTAAATTCACGTTTTCGAGTGTTTTCGCATGGGAACCATCCAATTACATCAAACACACCATAACAAGTGAAAAAGAATGCTTCTCGGGTCACTTTGAGCGAAATAGCACCGAATTCACCCGGACAGCTCCGAAACGGCTCCAAAACAGCCCGGTTTGCTTCGTTCGGAAGTAAACTCACGTTTTCGAGTGTTTGGCATGGGAACCATCCAATTACATCAAACAAACCATACCAAGTGAAAAAGAACGCTTCTCGGGTCATTTTGAGCGAAAGAGCACCGAATTCACCCGAACGGCTCTGAAACGGCTCAAAAACAGCAGGTTTGCTTCGTTTGCAAGTAAACTCACGTTTTCGAGTGTTTTCGCATGGGAACCATCCGATTACATCAAACACACTATAACAAGTGAAGAAGAACGCGTCTCGGGTCATGTTGAGCGAAAGAGCACCGAATTCACCCGAACGGCTCCGAAACAGCTCCAAAACAGTCCGGTTTGCTTCGTTCGCAACTAAACTCACGTTTTCGAGTATTTTCGCATGGGAACCATCCAATTACATCAAACACACCATAACAAGTGAAAAAGAACGCTTCTCGGGTCATTTTGAGCGAAAGAGCACCGAAGTCACCCGAACGGCTCCGAAACGGCTCCAAAACAGCCCGGTTTGCTTCGTTTGCAAGTAAACCCACGTTTTCGAGTGTTTTCGCATGGGAACCATCCAGTTACATCAAACACACCATAACAAGTGAAAAAGAACGCTTCTCGGGTCATTTTGAGCGAAAGAGCACCGAATTCACCCGAACGGCTCCGAAACGGCTCCAAAACAGCCCGGTTTGCTTCGTTTGCAAGTTGTTGGGACAAGAATTTCCACAACACAATCTTTATATACTTGTTGATGTACAATTGAAGTCTTCGTTGATATGATAATCCCAAAGCCCTCAAGCGTGATCGGTGTCGTCGGGGTCTTGTGGTTGCGGGCGAAGGCAATCCTTCAATTGAATTGCTGAAGACTAGAAATCTAGTTCCCGTCCCCATCTGCGCCGTGCGAAGGGTCTTCGGTCTTGTCTTGAGTTATGCGTCCCGTCAGAGAGGTAATGAGGCTCGTGGCCCGAAATCCTGTTGTCCGTCGTCATAGGGGTGCGGTCCTATTTATAGGGTTGAATCGGCGGGCTTCGCATCGTATATTGCCTCCAAGCACCCTTCGCTAGTTGTACAAAACCCTTCACTGGCTTCGCTTCTCTTTTGGTCTTGCCTTCGCTTAGTGAAAAGGTCCATAGGATCCCAACATTAGCCCTCAACTGATGAAGATGATAACGAAGTTTGTCTCTGAATCAGTTTGTTGTTTCTTCACGGAGTATCCTTTTTGGACCTTTTTAGTAGTTTCTGCTTTTTATGAATCGGCCCTCCTACTGTTTTCGTATTATTGTTGTCCTTCTTTCTTTTTTAACCTTGCTATTTCTGCTATTTCTTTACTTCGCCTCTGATGGTTCACCGTCTTTATAAATGGATTGCTTTTCCTTTTCACCGTTGTTGACTTCTTCTTGGTTGCTTGGTCTTTCCTCTTGGTGTATCTTCCCGAAGGTATTTTCTTTTTCCGACGTAATGGCTCCGCGTAAGTCTGTTGCAAGGCCTCGTGGTTACAATAGAGGCGAAATTAGAGCAAGTGCCTCTTCATTCACATTACTGATTTCAGCATACAAATCATTACCTTGTCCACTCTCTCGAGTCAAAGAAGGTTCAATGAGCCCCTCATTCCGAGGTTAGCAATAATAGGACAAGGAAAAGGCAAGATCACATCCAAAGAATTATTAGTGTCACAAAGGGGTAATATCTCAGCCGTTTCTATTTCACTTAACTTTGCTACAAACTGATTTTCAGCAATACACGCAAGCAAAAACAAGTGAGCGATGTGGTCATATGTTTGCATGGTTTGAATTTCAGAATTCAGCCCCTTCACGAACCTTCTTATGATATCTTCCATACATTCATCCAAGCCACCAAAAGATGATAAAAATTTTGAAACATGATAGTATTCCTTCAGAGTCCTACTACCTTGTTGTAAATGTTCTAATTTGGTCAGCAAATGTTCAGCATAGTATGAAGGAACATAAACATCTCTAAAATAAAGTTTGAATTCCATCCAACATTGTGAAACTTTGTTATGCCTACAAATATATTTCCATTCAGCAAAAGCATCATCGGTTAAAGCTCTAGATGCAACAAAATCATTTCTTGATCCGTTAGCTCATACTCATCTAATTCTTTATCTACTTTCAGCTCCCTATCTATATGTAAGATCAATGAACCTAGAGCATGGTTCATAGGTTTTGGAGATTGATGCCAACATGGTCAATGGGACTAACAAGGTTTGCTAGTGTGCAAGATGTTTAGTCTCATGGATGTAGTGATATACTATTGGAGTGCCAACACCTCAAAGGTTGCAAGGAAGTTGATAAAGATGAGAAGTAAACATGAGGACTACTTGAGGTGACTACTACGCACATGAGGAGTGCGCCAACCTATTCTCTATATCCTGGTGATTGGTTTCCTCGACGATGGATGATGACAAGGATCAAGGACTTGATGGAGGTCGCGGTTGAGGAGATGGATCAAGGCTAAGGACATGCTAGATCCAAGCAAGTGTTGGCTTGGTGTAGATGTAGGCTTGAGTCCATAGGAACAACCGGACTATCAAGGGGGATCGAGTTGTTTCTCTTAGGTCACACTAGTGGTAGAGGTATGTGGATGCTCAAAGAGTCTCTCAGGCACTAGGGTGACAGCAGAGGAGAAGAAGAGCCAAGTGGACGAAGTTTGGAAGCAAGAATCGAAGAAATGATCAAGTTCAGCTTCAGCAGAGAAGACCGGACGGTACGGTCAAGGAGACCGTATGGTACGGTCTCTAATGAAGATCCAGACAGAGAAGACAAGGTTCTGGAAGCTGAGAAAATAGAGACCGGACTATAGACCGGACGGTACAGTCAAAGAGACCGTACGGTACGGTCCCTATTGGAAGAAGCAACAGAGAAGACGAAGTTTCTGTTGGAAATGAGGAAAGGAGACCGGACGGTACGGTCCTAGAGACCAGACAATACGGTCAGAATGGAGACCGGACAGTTCGGTGGTCTTTTGGCCGTGAAGATGTCAGAATCTGGAGATTGACCCAAAAGGAAGGTTGTAGAGAATTTCAAGAGCTTTCCATCAGTATATGGTGCACCTCCATCGGAGTTCGGAGCTAGGAGTTATGATCGAAATACAACAGACTGTCTGGAGGAGACCGTATGGTACGATCATGAGCACCGTATGGTACGGTCACCATTTCGACTTGAAGATGGCCGAATCTGGAGATCAGCCCAAAAGGAAAGTTGTGGGGAATTTCAAGAGCTTTCCATTGATATGTGGTACACCTCCATCGGAGTTCGGAGCAAGGAGTTATCGCCGAAATACTTCAGGCTGTCTACTGATGACCGTACTATACGGTCAATTGTACGGTCTACACTGTGACTGGACACTTTCGGGGCAACGGCTAGTTTTTGAGTAGAGGGCTATAATAGCCGGTTGCTTGATCCTTTGGGGTGCCTTTGGCCATTGTTATCAGTGGGGAAACACAGTGGGAGCCAAGAGGATGCAAGAGAAGCACATGGAGAGGCTTTGAGAGAAATCTTGGTGCTTGAGAGAGAGGAGAAGCACATGGAGAAGATTTGGAGAAGAAAGCTTAGTGCTTGAGAGGGTTGAGAGCATCCATCCACCTCTAGGACTAGTGTGGTCATAGGGAGGCGGTCTTGGTTTGTTACCCTTGGTCTATGGCAAGGCCTAGACCGGTTAGGCGTCGGTGTTGAGCTTGCCAAAGAGAGTGTGGAAGCCGACACAAGTTTGTACACGGTCTTGAAGCTTCCCGTGCGAAAGAAGCATCACTAGTGGAGCGCCCTTTGGCACGCTTCAAGTGCGGAGCCTTACCTTCGGAGGAGTACCCGGGAGAAGCCCGGCGGGACGTGCCCGCGACTTCACTCAAGAGCGGTGGATGGCCCCAAGGAGGAGAGCATCACCGGTGTGCGGCGGGGTGAAGCCCGTGACTTCACTCGAGGAGTGAAGCGTGCTCTTAGGGGACATCACCGGCTTAAAGGGTGGAGTGTGCTCTAGAAGGGATCGCCATCGAGCGGAGGGACGGGTCGAGACTCCGGCGGGAGTGACCCAACGTGGAGTAGGGGAAGGCGCCATCCTTCCGAGACCACGGGAAAAATCGATGAGCAATCTCTTACTCTTACTCTCTACTACTTGCACTTACTATCTTGTTTATCTTATATGCATGTAGTAGACCTTGCGCTTATCATATGATTGCTTGATGATTGTTTCCGTGTGCTAGCTCTATGTTATCTCTAGTGATATACGCTTTCCTTATGTGTACTTACTTGCTCATAGCTCATACACTTGCTTGATATCATCTAGTGATCTTGTTATGCTTTATGTTGTATCTATCTTGTCATGATCACTAGCTTGAGCTTCTCAATGTGCTACTTGTATGCATGCTAGTTTATGTTCTATCTTATCTTATACACTAGCATGCATAGGACTTGCTTGAGCTTCCGTTTGTGTTACCCTTATGCTTGCTAGAATGCTCGAGTGCCTTTACCTTATACACTAGCTTTTTTTTTTTGAGGGCTACCTTATACACTAGCTTGTGTAGGACTTGTTGAGCTTATCTTGTATCATATGCTAGGTTGTTCTTATATGCTCATGTATGCCTTGCTCCTAGCATGTACAAGTCCCAGCACATGGTTATCCTTGCTTGATCACTATCACATAGTGCACATGTACTCTCTAGTTATCTATCCTTTACTTCCGCAATTAGAAAGAATAGCTAGAAGTGCAAAAAGTTTTAGTTCATGGTGTGCCCGATTCACCCCCCCCCCTCTCGGTCACACGATCCTTACAAGTGGTATCAGAGCCAAGTGCTCATTTTAGGGCTTAACCGCCTTGAGATGTGATCGAATGAGTTTGGGTTTTCATCCGTTATGGGTTTGGGCTTTGGACGTTGAAAGAATCGCTTGAATAGCTACCTTAAGTCCATAGTTCCAAATGAATTGTGGGATACCATGAATAAATTCTCTAGCACTTTCACGGATAACCATGTTATCATGATGATATTGTTGTTCTTGTTATATCTTATGATGATCATGATGTTGTTGTTGCTAGTTTTCTTGTTGAGGAGTGATTTGGATGATCTTACCATATTCTTTAATGAATCACTTACTTGTGTCTTCGCTTGGTTATGCTAGGATCGATTCATATGACAAGTGGAAGAGCTCAAGTGGTGATGTTATCATGAAGATATTAAAAGTACCTCCTCATTCAATATTCGGCGACAACATTTTTGCACTTCAACATGAAGATCTTGCGAAGCTACAATTTGAAGAAGTCTTGCTCATGACCATCTCGCATGATGAGCACTCAAAGAAATGTCTCTCATTTTGAGGACATCTCAATTGGCGATGGTGGTTCTATTGAAGATTAATCTACAACCGTGAGCAAGCTTCCATCACTTGAAGAGCAAGCAATTGCGAAGAAGATTATGCAAGTTCGGGATACTCACTTTCTTGATCACTCAAGTGAATCTACATCTTCCTCGGAGAATGCAAAGATGATGGTATATCTAAAACCGAATTTCAATTCTTTATCTAACTCATCTTTGTGTCTCATTGATATCAAGGTGACTATGAACCAATGGTGAAGATCAAGTTGCTATTGATATCTTGATGAAAACTTCACCTCCTCCATCTCCACCCGTGTGCCTCATTGGAAGACATGACTTGCGGGTCATCGACAAGAAGAAGGTGGTGATGGAAGGATCAATGAGAGTGATGAAGAAGAAGATGATTCTAAGGCCAAATACAAGAAGTTTGTGGGACAAGACCAAGGTCAAGAAGAAGGAGATGTCATCTCACAAAGGTTTTTCTTGTTGGTGAGAGGATTGCCAATAATGAAGACTACGAGAGTGACTCTTCTTCAAGAGCATAGGCAAACATGTTGTTGGTCTTCATCTTCACATGCACCTCCAAGGTAAAGGAGGTAAGGAAAGAATGATATGGCCATTTTTCGTGTTGGTGAGCTTGATGAGGAGTTCAAGGATCCCACGTCATCTCATGAGGCTCTACATATGAGTTGAGGGCTCAAGTTGGATAACATTGAGCTTCATGAGAAGTATGAGAACCTTGAGATCTCTTATCGAGCTATCAACCTCATCTAGTTCTTTTCTTCTTCATCCACTACTCTTAGTTCATCTATCTCGCATTCGTTTACTATTTGTGATGAACTAACCCTCTCTTGTGAGAGCTCTTTCTCTTGAGTCTTTGTTTTGAAGGAACACCACAAGCTCAAGGAGAAGAGTGAGTCAATAATGCAAGCATTCACAAGACTCACAAGAAGGAAGGAAGTGTACTTCTTCGGTGAACATAGAAGGCATTGGCAAGATGATGCCACACGAAGTGAAGAAGTACCGTTGACGGGCAATGATCACTATTGCAAGCATTGTTGCATAAGTGGCCATTCAACAAAAGATCGTTTGATTCCTAAAGCTCCTACATTTGCATTTGATTATTTACTTTACCTTGACAACACTCACTTTTTGTTATGAGATGTGAATGTAGTGTTGTGAAGGCAAAGTCCATAGGAGCTTTGGACAAGAGGAGAAAGATGAGGATGCTTTGGGTGCCAAAGAACTTAGTGGACCGGATGAAGCCGGTCAATCACATGGAGGCGTCCAAGTACAACACTTGAGGTGATGGAGGTGGTGGACCGAGTTCAATACATGGAGATCATTGAAGGCCACCACAAGTGCAAAGGGCAAGAACGACGGCATCTACTCTTTAAGGAGGTATCGTTTATCATAGTGTAGTCTTCCTTTGCTTTTAGTTCCTTTGCTTTTTAGTAGCTCCTTTGTGAACTAGTATGTTGTGCACTTTCACGCATCATGTAAACAACCTAAAAGAAAAGCACAAAAATATTAGTTCGAGGTCTAACTTTCTCAAGATAGCTATGAGCATGGGGGTTGCTTGAGTTGGTGGACCGATGGACTCAAGGCAAGGTTTGGCTCATAGTGAGTAAGCTTGAGAGAGGTTCAAACTTGACCTGGAGTAGGTTTCCTTTATGCATTGTCTTTAATCTTGCATGCATTCATCATGGCATGTTTATGTTTTCCCTTGCATTTGTATTATATGCTTGTTTATGCATTGCATATAGGAAATCACAAAGGAGTCTTTCACTCGTGTGTTCTTTGTTTTAGTTTTTATCATGAGGTTACATGTCATAATGTCTTCTCTCCGAAAGGTATGCCTAGAACCGATCTATTTCAATCATCTTTTGTTCTAGCTACCATCCATAACATAGTTTAAACTACCCCATGTGTTTCACACAATGATATGCATATATCTTGCCATCCACTATAAGTATGCATAACTCTATGGGGAGTTTAGCCTATGTTATGAGGCTTTCATGGTCATGGTCCAAATGCCTTCCACTCAAAAGGACATGGTTCATGAAGCTCTTGTGTGCATTTGACGTTTGCCCTTCTTGTTCTTTTTCTCTATTGTAAGATCAATTGTAGGAACAAAGGGGAGACACAAGAAACAAGAAATAGGAGAGAAGATGATGAAGACATCGAGATCACCTCAAGGGGGAGTTGGCGCTCATGAAGATCAAGTGATCAAGATGATCGATCTTCTCAACAATCTTGAGGTGAGTGCATTTGTCAAGGGAAGCGGACTTCTACAAGGTAAGCATGAAGGTAATCTTCTTATACCCTTGTCATCTTAGCATTAGTGCTTGTCATAGCTCCTTGTGCTTTCATTCGCTTGTGGTATGAGTTTTTGCTCTAACTTGTGACATCTTATGAGCTATGACTTGCCTCGACCGGAACATAAAGGTAACATCTCCTTTCATCTCATATTGCCTCTTGTATGTATATATCAAGATGATATGTTTGTGCTTGATTGCTTTTTGTTCCTTTCATATCATCGCCCCTTCATGCTTGTCATTTGCTCCATGTGCTTAGCTTTATCTTGATGTACCCTTTGTTGCTATATATTGCTTATCTCTCAAGTGGTATCTTATCTTGAGCAATGACTTGCATGCTTGTCTTACTTACCATCACGTGTGTAGTGTCCTTATATTTCTCGCATGATGCCGTTTTGTGATTGAGTTGCTTTACCTTTGTTGTTTGCTTCATATCTATATGCTTTTACAAGTGGTAAAGCCTTGCGTGCTTTCACTCATATCCTTTGCAAGTGGCATCTATTTATGCGCTCTTTTCATATCTCTCTATATGCCATGATCCGAGATATAGGTTAGTCTCCTTGACTTGTCTTTCTTGACAAAGTGCATGTGATGCACAACTTTAGGGGGAGACTATCCTATGTCTTGAGATTCTTGAGACTAATGTGTTTGCAAGTTTATCTTTCTAGTCTCTTGATAGGAATGATCATCCACTTTGAGGTGCCATGATTTTCATGTGACACATTCTTTATGGCATTGGAAAGCAATCACATCCCCGAAGGTACGCTAAGTTTTTTCATTCTTGCAAGTAGGTAAGGTTTTCCTTCATTCTTGCATTATCTATCTAGCTACCTTCCATAACATAGCTTAAGGTCCCCCACTTGACTTAATTGTTAAATTGTGCATATACTTTGCCTTCCATCACATGTATGCACAATTCTAGGGGGAGTTTAGTCTATGTTACGAGGCTTCAAGATTTTGATCCACATCCCATCCACATCCAAAGGATCACTATCTATGAAGCTCCCTTGTGCTTTTAACGTTTGCCTTGTTTGTCCCTTTTCGGTGCTTGATGTCAAAGGGGAGAAGTATATCCTCCAAAGCAAGTAGTTGCGGAATGAGAAGAGGCATGAGGCACAAATAGGGAGAACATGTCAAAGGGGAGGAGTACTTGCAACCATGGAGTGAAGATTCAATCAAGGACATGAGGTATGAGTAAAGGTATTCTATGTTGTCAATACATCCGAGGCAAGTTGTTGTGCTTCATTCTATCTATTATCTCTTGCTTTGGTTGTGTTGCCATCAATCACCAAAAAGGGAGAGATTGTAAGATCAATGAACCTAGAGCATGGTTCATAGGTTTTGGTGATTGATGCCAACATGGTCAATGGGACTAACAAGGTTTGCTAGTGTGCAAGATGTTTAGTCTCATGGATGTAGTGATATACTATTGGAGTGCCAACACCTCAAAGGTTGCAAGGAAGTTGATAAAGATGAGAGTGAACATGAGGACTACTTGAGGTGACTACTACGCACATGAGGAGTGCGCCAACCTATTCTCTATATCCTGGTGATTGGTTTCCTCGACGATGGATGATGACAAGGATCAAGGACTTGATGGAGGTCGCGGTTGAGGAGATGGATCAAGGCTAAGGACATGCTAGATCCAAGCAAGTGTTGGCTTGATGTAGATGTAGGCTTGAGTCCATAGGAACAACCGGACTATCAAGGGGATCGAGTTGTTTCTCTTAGGTCACACTAGTGGTAGAGGTATGTGGATGCTCAAAGAGTCTCTCAGGCACTAGGGTGACAGCAGAGGAGAAGAAGAGCCAAGTAGACGAAGTTTGGAAGCAAGAATCGAAGAAATGATCAAGTTCAGCTTCAGCAGAGAAGACCGGACGGTACGGTCAAGGAGACCGTATGGTACGGTCTCTAATGAAGATCCAGACAGAGAAGACAAGGTTCTGGAAGCTGAGAAAATAGAGACCGGACTATAGACCGGACGGTACGGTCAAAGAGACCGTACGGTACGGTACCTATTGGAAGAAGCAACAGAGAAGACGAAGTTTCTGTTGGAAATGAGGAAAGGAGACCGGACGGTACGGTCCTAGAGACCGGACAATACGGTCAGAATGGAGACCGGACAGTCTGGTGGTCTTTTGGCCATGAAGATGTCAGAATCTGGAGATTGACCCAAAAGGAAAGTTGTAGAGAATTTCAAGAGCTTTCCATCGGTATATGGTACACCTCCATCGGAGTTCGGAGCTAGGAGTTATGATCGAAATACAACAGACTGTCTGGAGGAGACCGTATGGTACGATCATGAGCACCGTATGGTACGGTCACCATTTCGACTTGAAGATGGCCGAATCTGGAGATCAGCCCAAAGGAAGTTGTGGGGAATTTTAAGAGCTTTCCATTGATATGTGGTACACCTCCATCGGAGTTCGGAGCAAGGAGTTATCACCGAAATACTGCAGGCTGTCTACTGATGACCGTACTATACGGTCAATTGTACGGTCTACACTGTGACTGGACACTTTCGGGGCAACGGCTAGTTTTTGAGTAGAGGGCTATAAATAGCCGGTTGCTTGACCCTTTGGGGTGCCTTTGGCCATTGTTATCAGTGGGGAAACACAGTGGGAGCCAAGAGGATGCAAGAGAAGCACATGGAGAGGCTTTAGAGAGAAATCTTGGTGCTTGAGAGAGAGGAGAAGCACATGGAGAAGATTTGGAGAAGAAAGCTTAGTGCTTGAGAGGGTTGAGAGCATCCATCCACCTCTAGGACTAGTGTGGTCATAGGGAGGCGGTCTTGGTTTGTTACCCTTGGTCTATGGCAAGGCCTAGACCGGTTAGGCGTCGGTGTTGAGCTTGCCAAAGAGAGTGTGGAAGCCGACACAAGTTTGTACACGGTCTTGAAGCTTCCCGTGCGAAAGAAGCATCACTAGTGGAGCGCCCTTTGGCACGCATCAAGTGCGGAGCCTTACCTTCGGAGGAGTACCCGGGAGAAGCCCGGCGGGACGTGCCCGCGACTTCACTCAAGAGCGGTGGATGGTCCCAAGGAGGAGAGCATCGCCGGTGTGCGGCGGGGTGAAGCCCGTGACTTCACTCGAGGAGTGAAGCGTGCTCTTAGGGGACATCACCGGCTTAAAGGGTGGAGTGTGCTCTAGAAGGGATCGCCATCGAGCGGAGGGACGGGGTCGAGACTCCGGCGGGAGTGACCCAACGTGGAGTAGGGGAAGGCGCCATCCTTCCGAGACCACGGAAAAAATCGATGAGCAATCTCTTACTCTTACTCTCTACTATTTGCACTTACTATCTTGTTTATCTTATATGCATGTAGTAGACCTTGCGCTTATCATATGATTGCTTGATGATTGTTTCCGTGTGCTAGCTCTATGTTATCTCTAGTGATATACGCTTTCCTTATGTGTACTTACTTGCTCATAGCTCATACACTTGCTTGATATCATCTAGTGATCTTGTTATGCTTTATGTTGTATCTATCTTGTCATGATCACTAGCTTGAGCTTCTCAATGTGCTACTTGTATGCATGCTAGTTTATGTTCTATCTTATCTTATACACTAGCATGCATAGGACTTGCTTGAGCTTCCGTTGTGTTACCCTTATGCTTACTAGAATGCTCGAGTGCCTTTACCTTATACACTAGCTTGTGTAGGACTTGTTGAGCTTATCTTGTATCATATGCTAGGTTGTTCTTATATGCTCATGTATGCCTTGCTCCTAGCATGTACAAGTCCCAGCACATGGTTATCCTTGCTTGATCACTATCACATAGTGCACATGTACTCTCTAGTTATCTATCCTTTACTTCCGCAATTAGAAAGAATAGCTAGAAGTGCAAAAAGTTTTAGTTCATGGTGTGCCCGATTCACCCCCCCCCCTCTCGGTCACACGATCCTTACACTACATATGCTTTAGGATTAAACTTACCAGCGTACGAAGGCGACTGCTAAATGATGTCCTGAATATGAGGGCGTACTTTGTTCATCTCAACAATCTCCGTGTCACCTGCCATGATTAGATAAAAACAAGGAACACACAAACAATATATATTCTAGGATGTGGTTGGTGTAATTCCCTCAATCTCAACTTGTTCAAACGACCTCTCACAATTTCTTACCTTGCTCAACGGGAGGTGATGGCAGCCAACAAGTCGGCAACCGTGAAAGAAAGTGTATCAGTGCCGCAGCAACAACGCCTGTATGCTATAGACGGATATGTGTAGCTGTAGGTGGGCTGAAAATAATACACAAGAAAATACTAGCACCACATTAGTATAAAAGCAAGCTGAGTAATCGTTCAACGGTTGTACTATGCCGATCCTAGCCTAGGCCGTACTAGAGACGCGAGCCTAGACACAAAGGAAGCCACAAAACATCAACCGAAGCCAAAGAACAAACGCAAAGATCAGCCCCTTTCTTTTCCTTTCCTTTTCTTTTCTCTTTTCTTTTTATTCTTTCTTTCTTTTCTTTTTTTCCTTCTCTTTTTTTTCTGTATTTTTTTCAGGCCAACCTCAAAAACTGATAATATTAGCAAAGGAACCCAATGGAACAAATAATCACACACTGTTTTGCTCGGAGAGAGATATAATAGCAAAAGGTCTATGTAGTAAAAACTTGATTGCGCGCAGCTCCAAAAAGATATGGACGTGCGACTGGATCCAATAGAAAGTACACTTGATAAGCTTTCCGTGAAGTGCTAGAACACCCCAATCGGAGTTCGTATGTCGTCGCGGTGGCCGTCACAAGTCGGTGCTATGACGCAGTCCGAACTGCGCGTGACAAGAACTCGAAACTCTAAAGGACTAAAAGTAAGACCAGCAACTCGACACGACCGATGCAATCAAAAACTTAACAAGCCCTAACTACTTTGCAGTAGCAATAGGCTCAAAGGGTTTATAGGATTAAGGAAAACTAATCAAATAAGTTTTTTTGCTGTTTTTGGACGATAGGAAAAAAATCAGCAAAAATCTGGAAATCTCTCACCGATAAACCTTGCTCTGATTACCAACTGATGAGGACCCGAGTGGGTTTGGCGCTGATCTTTCGGTCAGAGATGGAGGATAACTTCGATTTGGATTGGAGAGACGTTCACGGCCCGACTACAACCAGCAAATATGCGCCTTAGCGACCGATACACCAACTCCAACGGTATTCGCGATATTGTGGAGCACGATCAACCAAACCAGAGGGGTAATTCCTGCAAGCAATCTAAGAACAAGCAAGAACAAGATAAGCAAGTAACTGAACTCAAAAAGGTGGGGTTCCGAATCAAGTAGAACGGATGGTCTAGCCGACACACACGTCTACAAGAAGTAGCCATGGCTAAACTTACAATCAAATAAAACCCAAACTGTTCTTGGTGGTGGCTAAGGGGTATATGGATGTGGGAGGATGACCACAGGGTTGCTGAGGTCGTGCTCCAACCCTAGGACGCTCCCTAATTGGGCTCAACTTGATATACGGCCCAAAGGCCAAATAACGGCGGCGCAACACCAGGACAGATTATGTACGTCAACTTGTTTTGACGATTTTTTATCACTCCGGATGAATTTTGGCATGATACCGGTGCATTGGAAAGATAATCTTCTTAGATTTCCATCCATATAAAGAACGTCCAAATCCGAGCCCGTATGCAACCTGGGCGACCGTTTTAGTGCGTAATGGTCCTGGACTCCGAAACGGACTTGAAGTCGACTTGAATTAGGCCTCTAACTTGATTTACTCTCCCTTGCCCGCCCTCCACGCCCCTAAGAGCATCTCCAACTGTCTCCTCATCATCTCCATGATTTCTAACAATAATCAATTCATTAGGTAGCAACTTATTTTCAAAACCATATATAAAAGACATGAGGAGGAACGAGCTCACCGATAAATCTGATTGGCGTTCTCTAGCTCTTGTGATTGGACCTTGCGTGTCCAGCGGAGGAGAGTTGGTCGTATCCGACATGGTGATGTCCTCATCAGGGTCAGACTCTTGAGGCCGATCTGGACTTCCAACTTCCGGACGTGCTGATGTGCAGATCTGGACTTTCAACTTCATGAAGAATTATGTACCACTCTGTGAGGTTTAATCTTAAGTGTTATATATGGATGGAAAGCTTGTCAAGTCTACTTTCATATGAAACAAACGGAGCTTTCATTAGAGCTGCGAGGAAGGAGTTATCCCTGTTTTGGTGAGACCTGTTTCTGAAGACATCC
Organism: Eragrostis nindensis; assembly: GCA_012490785.1. Lineage (NCBI taxonomy): Eukaryota > Viridiplantae > Streptophyta > Magnoliopsida > Poales > Poaceae > Eragrostis > Eragrostis nindensis. Next base: position 19,321 of record JAAXCT010002425.1, read on the forward strand.
AGGTTATGTGTCCAATGTTCAAGCCAATCCTGAATGGTTCGGCATGAGTGTCATACACTCCTGGAAGCGTTTTGAAGTCTACTTTCCAATGGATTAATCGTTCATCATTTGAAGATATGTGGAGAGATATGGCTATTTTGGTGAAGACTGACCCAAATCCAGTTTGTGTTCTGTTTTCGGCCTCGTGTTCCTTTTGTTTATCGGACCTGTCCGATCTGAACAATTGTGTTCCGTTTCCAGACTGGTGTAACTTAGTTTGCCCAGCTAGGAGGGATGTTCCTAGCATAAGTAGAACCTATACCCCTTGTGGAAACTCTAACCACGAATTTGAGAAAAAGAAAATAGAGAAGCCAAGTGCTCGTCCTTAGGGTTGTGCCATAGCTGCCCCCTTAAGAATTGAGAGTTACTCTCTACCACGTGTCCTTGTGTTTCCTTGTGATTTGCAAGAGCATTGGGAGTTGTTCTCTACCTTTGCGTGGTTCAGGTTAGACATCGACCAAATCATGTGGTTGGACAAAATCATTTGTCACAAGTGGCTGTTCTAGCAGCTGTTGGTACCATCAGTTCGCCAGGTTGCACGAGTTAAGTTATTCCAGAATCTTACGTCGAGAAGATCGAGCGAGCACCCCGCATCAGGTTGTTTCACGAAACCACCACCTCATACGTTAAAATTTAAAATTAAGAGTATGAAACGACTTACATACTATTTTACGAGTTAAGGAAAAATGTAATTTTAGTACGAGACAACTAAACAAGCATACATTGTTCAAGTGGTCTAATAGACCATAAACGCATGAGACAAACTATGAAGCATCTCTGAGTAAAAAAAATGACCCGACATGTCTATGAGAGCATGTAATTGTTAGCCCATAAGATGGCAACAAATCAAACGCCAATGGACCCACAATTTATGACTGTAGTATGTGGAACAGAAGCAGATTAACATAAAGATAATCTGGGCCATCTTAGTCGCATACAATAGTGTGTATGGAGTTATAACTGTATACAGTCGTATTTTAAACTAGCACATGGAAACATTGGACGCGGCAAAGGTTAGCCACCAAATAATGACATTTTCTCAGTGCTGTAAAGTAAACATTGCTTGGCTTCGATGAGGATGTAATGCTTGTAGGTACTTGGAATGCTCAGACCTTCCGGAGAAACTACCCCCGTAGCCACCAACAAATAAAACGCTAAACTAACAAGAGCATCTTGCCATCCCGAGTACCTAATCATTGGGAAGACTCAGATCATCTGCAGAAGCCGTTCTCTTTCCATTATAACGCTGACAAAATAAACAAAGTATCAAACATAAGAGCATAACATACAAACATACACAAGGAAGTGATATATACTATTCTTTCAGGTACCTGTTTCCCAAAGGAGAATGGAACATATCTATATTTTATCATATGAAGAATCTGACGCTTCATTGTGACTGTAAACAACACCACCCAATAGAAGAGAAGGATAGGCCAAAACACAGGCACATCAAACACGCGAAAAAATGTCATGATGAAGGCAATGCAGAATGCTTTAACAATGGAATACCTGCAACGGAAAAGATACGGCACAGGTGTTAACTTAGTCCAACAACAGAAATAAAAACCGGTTACCAGCTCAAATAGTTGTTATGTTCAAGGGTACATGAATCACAATCGTAAACATGTACCAGCACCAGGTAGTCACATGTGCACTATACCATTCAAATTGTGTACTGTGGTAACAAAATAATTTGTCAAGCAGAAAACTCATCTGTAAGTTTTAAAATAAAAAAGTTGAAAATAATTTAGTTGGTCTCTTATATTTCTTGGGAGAAGTCCATGTTAAGACACGTTTTGGTAAACGCTACACGGGCGGTGATCCTGAGTTTAGCGCTTAGCCTGTCTACTGTCTAGACGTCATTTAGACGGCGTCTAGACAGACTAAACGGTTAGGTTGCTGTAGCAGACTAGAGCTAAATTGAACTACAGATTAGATCTATCAGAACAGAGCAGATCAGCTAGCTGCGCAGCGGAGGTAAGTAGCTAGTAAATTGCAACAGATCCATCGCAACAGAACAAAATTGAGAAGCATGAAGGAGGGAGCAGTATCTGTAGGTTGCAGTCGAGCTGAGGCAGGTCACGACGAAGGCTAGACGGCAGCAATGCGTGGGCGCAAGTGGAGGGGCACAGCTGCTCGACGCGCGCGTGTGGCTGGACGACCACGACGCCTTGGACGCGCGCATGGCTGGACGCGTGTGCAGCTGCACCTCTGCACCTCGGCGATGGCAACCAGCGCCTGCACTGGTGATGGAAGCCAGCTACATGCGCGGGTGTTTGGGGGGGAGGGGGGCGGCGCAGCTGCTGGCAGCAAGAATCGGGCTGGAGGAAAAAGAACAGCACCAACCCTACCTCCACTGCTTTATACTGCCGCCATAATTCCCGCCCAGGACCCACCAAAGCTCCCGCAGCCTTTTTCCCTCTCCCACCAGCGACTCCTGCCTGTGCAGCTCTATTTCTTTCGGCGGCCTTCAAGGAAACGCATTTGTACATGGGAAAAATGCCATCCAGAAATGTTCCAAGGCCATTCCGTGTACCCCGTTTTGGACGTTTTCTACCATATTTGACCGTATAAACGGATCCACCATCTACAAGGGCGACTTGGGCTGAACCACCCCCCCCCCCCAAAAAAAAAAACGTCTAAACATGTTTAGACAAGCATCTAAAACCGTTTAGGAAAACGAGACCAATATCATAGCCTCAAAAAAGAGACACAGTTAATTTTCATTCAGCAAAGATACATAAACCACGTCTACTACCCCCATTTTCTCCTGGAATTCTTACCCGTAAATAAGACCCTGATACATTACAAGTGCTAATTAAGCCATGATATTATCAAGAAACAAAATATACTTCACCAACTGCTACTTAAGCCATGATCTTAGCAACAAATTCAAGATTGTGGTCTTACTAATGTAGCACTTTTTTTACTGAAGCAATGTTTGTTACATAGGCACCACCACTACAGTGCAAGGCAACACTCATATCAGGTCACCACACACCTGGTAAATAGAATGTTTTGGAAAACAGAAATTTTCTCACCACACTCATCAGGTCACCACACCTGGTAAATAGAATATTTTGGAAAACAGAAATTTTCTCACAGATCATTAAGTTGTTAGATAGTTCTACAAGACAATGAATATTTGAAGTTTTGATCAGCAAAGCTGCTTTTATAATGGTGAACAAATAAATTTGGAAGCCATCTAGTTTTGAATTATCTTTTACACAACCAAAGGACATAATAAATTCACATATAGCTCTCAGCAAAATAATATCCTGAAACCCGGTGCCCTCATTAATAAAACAAGTACTATTTATTCTACAAAGAACATAATGAGGGAATTAAATGTTGACAGTAGTTTGGACGAAATAAAAGCCAAATGGGAAATTGACATCCCAAGGGTCCACCTGCCTCACCCTTGACAATATGGTCACACATCACTTATAACAAAGAAAAATATCGAATGAGTATGAAAAACATTGGTCATGTCTAATCCTCCCGAAGAGAACCGTGCTCAAACGTTAAACTTATGGGGATACCAAACATCCAACCGTACAAAGAAAAGGTCTGTCAACGCACAGGCTGAAGGCTGGAGCCTAGGATCTCCCAATGAATCACCTCTTATCTTCTTTATTTTCCAGTTTTTAGTTTTCTTTGTTGCATGATCATCATTATGTGCATAAAATAGGTGCCCACTTGCTAATCCTAAAACATCACTGATCCTGCCTACACCAAAGTGCCCTCTTGCTAATCCTACCCCCTCTCCTAAATCTCACCATCCTGTCCCTTGCAGGATGTAACCAGAAACATGAAAAATGGACAGCATATTGGAATGTCAAGTGTAGCATACAGAGCAAATGCCCACAACTTGCAACCGCAGACAAATAAACATATGAACTCCAGAAAACAGAAAAAAAAAATGCATCAACTAACAAATGCAACACCTTGGATAAACAAAAAGGAGAAAACACCATAACAAAGGCAAGAGTGCTATCTTACTTACAAGCACCTCAATAGGTTACCGTATCAACCTTGTTTCGGCATTCAACGTGTTCATCCCACTATAGCTGCTGAAAATCACTGGCAGGAGATGGATGATGTTGACAAAAATTTCACCGAACAAACAAGTGGATACATACATCAAATACAGTCATTAATACGTGTCTGAATGTCCACGGAGACCATATGCATGCCAGCCACATAATAAAACAATCAAGTACTGTATTGAGATCTGAATTGAGATCTGAATCAACCCAGTTTTACAAGAGTTCAAGAGTACATGCTAAAAAGGATCAGCGTTTCACCTCACGAACACCGGGTATGCAGAATCCCACATAAAAATGCATAACAATAATTCATAACCCATGAAGCGCCATAGTTTGAACACCCCAGGACCCAACGAACACCCTAATGCCCGGCCAGATTGCATCTTGAGGCTCTGAGCAAAGAGTTTGACAATTGTGGTTGTACTAGTGTAGTCATGTGCACGCATTGACACCAGGTTTTTTTTTTTTTTTTTTTTGCGAGGACACCAGAGAAACCTCGGATCACAAACGTAACAGAACTGAAGCCTCAAAGATCCACGCGATATGTTCACGGCTGATGCCACAAAGAAGAAGATCTGCAAGCATACCCATATTTTCCCTACAGAATACCCATGCTACTCAAACCACGCAAGCAAGAGAATCAGATCGTACCAGAATTTGAACTCGGGGAGGCGGCGGACAAAGGGGCGAAACTCGTCTGTGGCGCGGGTGGGGAGCGCCGGCCCCTCACCGAGCACGTCAGCGACCTCGGGGTCGACCTGCGGGGACAGGAAGGCGATGAGGAGGTTGAGGAGGTAGATGCCGAGGGCGTAGGTGACGATGTAGTAGCCGCCAGCGATCCACACGCGCAGCGCATACGCGGCCGTAACCACGGCGAGGCCCAGCCACCGCCGACCAACGTGCGGCGTCGAGCGGTCCAGGAGGTGCTGGAACCGCCGGGACGCCGTGGCGACCGCCGCAGATACTGCGGCGGCGGCTCCCCCGTCGCCGCCTGTGGGACAGATCGGGGAGGCGGCGGCGCCGGGGCATGGGCCTGGGTCCGGTGCGACGGAGGTGGAGGGATCCATCATGGAGCCGAGCTGCACGGCGCAGGGGGGATCCCGTGCGGGGAATGGGTCCGATGCGACGGATGTGGAGAGTGGTCTGGTGGTTGCTCGGATTTGGTTTGGTCTGGCTAGTGGTAGTATCAAGCCTAGCCGAGTTTTCTAATAATGATGATGTACAGCTTTCTTTGTCACTCCAGATTGGTGATCAATGAATATAATCACGTCAAACGGGTTAGAGTGACTAACGTGACAAAAACCCATAACGTGAAAAATTAGTTAATACGAGGTTATCAATAATATTAGATTAAAAGAGGCGGAATGCAAGAAAAATTCAACCTAGCCACACGCGCATCCTTCTTCAACAATGCAATAATCTATTTTGACAGAGATATTATAATAAATCTGTCATAGAATGAGTTGACTTATATATTATAAATATTGTGTCAGTCCTATTTTCTTGTTGGTGAACACAATCCTATAGCAATCGGTTAGAACCACCAAAGACTATGATGTTTGGTTATCTACTCGGACTCAAGTCAAAAGAACCGTATTTGATTCACTAGTATCAATGCACGTAAGTTATGTACGTGTCTAAAAGACTTGCATCGATATTTAAGGTATAGCATAACATATTATGGATAAGAAAACTTTAATTAAGGCAACAAAGCTAATATGACAATATAAAAAAATTGTTAAAACATAAGACACATAATCCAACACTTCGTTCACCGTCTTAGAAAGTTAGTTGAGCGAATGAACCAAAGCCCTCCCTCCTCCCTCGTCGCCGGCGCTGAACCTGCTCGCCCCTCCCCGCGCGGCGCCCGCCGGCGACGCCGCCGCCTCGGCCGAACAAGAGCCGGCGGCCCTGGCCGCCAACAAGACGACGACGGCCCCTCCTCGCCTCCTTCCTTATGTCTCCGTCTGGCGCGGTAGCCACCACCGCCGCCGCTGCCGACGGCCGCCTCCACGCCTGCCTCTCCTCCACCCGCTCCGCGCTTCCCTGCCACGAGGCGGCGCGGCTCGGGACCCGTCGTCGGATGAGGATCCGGTGGCGGCGGGCCAGATCCGGCGGCGGCACGGTTTCTCCGGCGAGTCATTCGTGAGCGACCCTGCCCCACCGTACGCTTTCATATCGCTAACTCCGTCACCTGCGGCGACCCTGCCCCGCCGTCGCCCGTGAGCTGGCTCTTCTCCGGTGAGTCGTCCGGGCTCACCTCCTGCGAGTCCAGCGGCCGGATCGACGGCGGCTCTGGCGAGATCCGCTTCCCGCAGTATCCGCCCGCATCCACGCAGATGGGGCACCACGGCGGCGGCGGAGCGGCGGAGGGCCCTGGGTCACCACGCTCTTTCGGCACAGCAGCTCCCTGGTCGGGCTGCTCGCCGGGGATGATGTTGACGCTGTTTAATTCACCAAACTACCGTCAACATATCGGTAAATAAATAGGTAAATCACCAAAGTTCGGCAATGTTTTATTCTACTAATAAGTTTCCACGAGTTTTTGGATGATTTATGAGTGCAGGATTAATTCTTGAGAAAATGGGTCTCTATGAGAGAAATCACAGGCCGGCCGGCCTCACCCAGAGGCCAGAGCCTGCAGGCCTCCACCAGTGGGTACAAGAAGCCCACAAAACCAGAATATTGAAGCCCAACCCAACTTAATGAAGACTTTCTAGAAATGGGCTAGATTGCGCCTAAACTTGGCCTTTACTCCAGTCTGCCGACCACAGGAGCAAGCCGACCTTGGAACCGACTTCACGAGCACATCAGGAGCGTCCAGAGTGAAGACGGTGGCGAACCGACTCCATGGACGGCCGGCCGGCCCCCTATCTGGCCGGCCGGCCTATCTTGGCGGGCGCGCCACTCTTCCTCGCGCTATAAGACTCCCCCAGTCCTAAATAGGCTATAAATACCCGTGACTAGTGACAGAACAATTCGCACCTCATTGGAGAATCCATTTACTCTTCTTATTTTAGTATTAGTATTAGTTGGGAGTTAGAGTTGGAGTTAGAGCTTTGATCGGGATTCCGGAGTCATCTTCGGAAGTGTGGTAAAGCTCTTTTGTATCTTTACTTTCTTTTGAATAAATATCCTTATGAATATCTTGTCTTATTTATTTAATTCAAAAATTCTTTTAATTTATATTATTGCTTTGAGTAATTACTTCAGAGTATTTCTGTGTTGGATCCACATCTATGTGAGGTAGACTTAGATGAGTTGTCAACGGGTCTACACGTAAACAATTCATTTGAGTTTATTGAGCATGGGTGGTCTGCCCTGTTAGCTAAGGGTAGATTATTTAGAGTGATTGCTTGTATGGTTCAAGGATTATTCTAGACGCGAGTTTGCACCCAACCCCACGGAGGATGGTAGCCGTGAGTGTATGTGACAGCTACACCGATCTCTGTAATCCATCACGTCCGGGTTGGACCGGCAGGGTCTTAATTATAGCAAGTGGTTCCTTATGGTGGTGGTCTAGGCTGCCACTATGACACATCCGTGCCCCGATGCACAGATTTATGACTGTTGTATGATCCTCAGTATATAATTGTAGATTATTAGATTGCTAAATCTAAAATACTTAGAATAGATATATTTTAAGAATCCTTTCTTCACTCGTTGCTCTCCCAATCTTTTACTAATTACTCTTTTCTGGATTACTTCATGAGTGCCACATTTATCAAACTATCAACGTTTGACGTGATTCACATACGATAGATTTAGACAGTACTTCTATGGAATTTTCTGCTAAGCTTCCCTGCGGAAATTATAAATACGATACCCTGGAATACTCCATGGTGAAGTGCTACAATGGTGATCCGTGCGCTTGCTGAATAGAAATATTTAATAGAGCATAAGAACCACCAACAAGCATTTCTGGCGCCGTTGCCGGGGAAGCTTTTGCTAGAAATTTCTTGTTTTCATTAAATGCTGTCTTCATCTCCTTTGTTTATCACGAACCTATCATACGCGTGATCGTATAATCTTAACCCCTCTTGTGAAAATAAAAGAAAATCCTATCGTGAGAAAAAGATAAAAACGTAACTGCCATGGCGATCGTTTCGCGAAAAGTTGTGAGGCCAGAGGGAACACCCGCATGGAAGTCAAAGATTGCAAAGCCCCCTGCGTGCCTCAAGGAAGAACATGTGTTGGTACAATGACCAACAAGTGGGGAGACACCTTCTGTTATCAATTCATCGAAAAACCCCCGTATGCCCCTCCGAAGTTGACGAATGGAAGAGTGACGATAACGGGCGAAGTAAACAAAGAGGCCCCCAAGAAAGAGGAAAAACCAAAGAAAAACCGCACACTGAAGAAGAGAGAGCCAAAGAAGTCCGCTCCAAAGAAAAAGGAACCCAAGACGGCTCTCGCCAAGAAAGTGCGGAAGATTTTGTCCACACGGAGAATTTCAAGATGTCAACGCTCGACCATTGGACAAAAGTAGAGGCGTCAAGGCCGTTAGAAAATTCCAAAATATTTTAATCCTAGACGCTAATACACCTCTGGTGGGAGGATCTAAACCGTCGTTATCCATGGATTAAGATTTAGCTTTCCGTTCTAATAAATGTTACGTGCTGCACCAATTTTTTTTTTAGAAAAAAGTATTTTGATTTTTGGGTTTTGACCGGGACCCTTTGGGGCTCGACCGGCCCCACCTGTCATCACTCTGCTTTGGCCAGAGGAGCTGCAGGAGGAGTACAGGTGAAGCACCACGTGCAGGAGAAAGGTGCACCCGAGTGGGCGCCTGGCCCTGCGGGCCGGCCTACCGGGCCCACCGGTGAAAGGATCGAGGGCACCGAGAGGGGGGGGTGAATCGGTGTCTCAACAACTTCTCCCAAATGTACTTAAGGCGTGAAGCTAGCAAGACTAGATATGGTGACAACAAGAAGCTAGCGATGCGCGCACACAATCTAGTCTAGCAACAAGCAACACCCTAACAAGCAATTCTACCAAGTAGTAAAGAGACAACCTATCATGCAATTCTATTAGCACATAAGTAAATGCGGAAGCGTAAATGCTAGTAAGTAAAGGAGATAGAGATAGGAATGCTCATGATTTTTCCTGTGGTCTCGGAAGGATGGCGCCTTCCCCTACTCCACGTTGGGTCACACCCGCCGGAGTCTCGACCCCGTCCCTCCGCTCGAAGGCGATCCTCCTAGAGCACACTTCACCCTCCGAGTGAAGTCACGGGCACGTCCCGCCGGGCTCTCTCCCGGGTACTCTTCCGGAGGTAAGGCTCCGCACTTGATGCGTGCCAAAGGGCGCTCCACTAGTGATGCTTCTTTCGCACGGGAAGCTCCAAGAGCGTGTACAAACTTGTGTTGGCTTCCACAATCTCCTTGGACAGCTCAACACCGACGCCTAACCGGTCTAGGCCTTGCCATAGACCAAGAGTAACAAACCGAAGTGACTCTTTCAAGCTCACACTAGCCTAGAGATCAAGTGGATGCAATTGCTACTCTCTCAAGCACTAGGATCACTCCAAATCCTTCACAAGTGCTTCTCTCCCTTGCTCTTGGTTCCTCTGAGTTTCCTGCACTCCAACAATGGCGAAGAGACCCCTCAAGGGGCGAGCAACCAACTATTTATAGGCTACCAACCCAAAACTAGCCGTTGCCCAAAAGTGCCCTGGCAAACTAGAGACCGTACAAAGGACCGTACTGTCCGGTCTCTATTTCCAGGCGCTTCTCCATTTCCTTCTTCTCTGTCTGATCATCTCCAATGAAGACCGTACTGTCCGGTCCCTAGGACCGTACCATCCGGTCAATTGTCCGGTCTTCATTTTCTTCTCTTCCAGAAACTTCAGCATCTCTATCTGGAAATCCTCTGATGACCGTACCAAACGGTCCCTTGACCGTACTGTCCGGTCAATTGTCCGGTCTTCATTTTCTCAGCATCCCGAGACTTCACTTCTCTGTCTGGATCTTCAATGAAGACCGTACCATACGGTCCCTAGGACCGTACTGTCCGGTCTCTACTGCATAAGCTGAAAACTTGATCCACTCTTGATCCTTGCTTCCAACTTCTCCATTCTTGGTTCCTCTTCTTCTCTTCAGCCACCCTAGCCCTCAAGAGACTCACAATGCATCCATTTGATCTCTAACCTAGTGTGCTCTAAGAGAACCAATTCGATCCCTCTTGATAGTCCGGTTTTTCCTATGGACTCAAGCTAACATCTATACCAAGCCAACACTTGCTTGGTCTATCATGTCCTTAGCCTTGATCCATCTTCAACCTTGACTCCATCAAGTTCTCGATTCGAATTGTCGAGGCAACCAATCACCAAGTCGTCGATAAAGATAGAGTATGTGAGACGACGCTTCATTGACATGACCATTTGAATATCCTACATGGAAATGTTAGTCACATCAATATGGTCACCCAATCACCAAAACATTCATACCTTTGGGGTTTCCGAACTCCAATGGTCATGAAGCTTACAATCTCCCCCTTTTTAGTGATTGGTGACAACACATATCAAAACATTGAGAATGTAATGCGCAAGAGTGATCGAGAAGATTGGATATGAATGAAGAACAAGTAAAACGGAGAACAAGGTAGTCATAGCTCTAAAGGTATCACCTGCAAAATAGAGTTAGAGAACATGGGTGATATATATGGAATAAAAGCAAGAGCTATGACCACGACGCTTGTGATGATAAGTTTATAAGATAATCCTGCAAAAGCAAGTGAGTGCACATATCATCACAAAAAGAGGAAACCTGGCAAGATAGATATAAATAAGCGCATCCAGGATAGCATACACAAACTCAGAGCAATATACATGATATATAGATAACGAGCAAGTGTATGAAATGAAACCAAGTGCATTCTTGATGAGCTAAACACAAGCAAAAGAAATCCAAGCTCAACAAGAACCACGAAGTACCAAAAGAATATACAAATAAAGTCGCAAAAGATCTCCCCCTGAACAAACTCAAACTCTCTCTCAAACTCCCCCTGAACACAAGATCACTCCACTACTCCCCCTAGACCTATACAAGATCTCTCTATTTCTCTCCCCCTTTGGCACCAATGACCAAAAAGAGAAAGAGGAAAGAGAAAAAAACTGTTGTCCTACGCGTCGGAGGTTGGAGGAGGTGCAGTGGCAGCAGGTGCTGAAGACTGGCAGAAATCTGAACACTGTCCTGCTGCTGCTGAGAGGGAGGCACTGGAGGTGTCCAAGTCTAAGTCCGAGGCATCCCCAAAGACTCCTGTAGCTGAAAGAGTGGTGTGAACGGCACAAGCTGCTTGTAAAGCTATCCCAGGAGAGTCTGTCTGGAGTAGGGTCTGCTCAAGCTGTGTCGCATACTCGACTACCTCCTCGTCGGAAGCTGAGTGGACTGACGGAGTAGGCGAGCGACTGGGAGTCCAAGTGAAACTGCCAGTAGGTGAGGGTGCCTTGGACGGTGGATCCTGTCCTGCAGCAAGAGCCTTATCTATCTCCTCACGAGTATAGCCAAAGTCAGTGAGATCCACTGTCCCGGTCATCTCCTCAGACACTGCAACTGTAGTAGTGACCACTGCCTCTGTAGTAGTAGAAAGTGGAGCTGTAACAGAGGCTGTCTGGGCTGAGACTGAAGCTGTCTCTATCTCACTGAAGTCAAGTGAACGTGCAGCTAAAGGAGACGAGAACTGAGCAGCTGAAGTAGCAAGTCCCTACCCACGAACTGGAGTGGTACTCATCAAGAAAGCAGACGGTGTCATGAACTGACCAGGTGACAGAAAAGGAAATGAAGAAGGTCCTGCCTGAGAGGGACCAGCCTGAGAAGGTCCTGCCACCCCTGTCAAACCAGCGAACGTAGACGTCGACGGCCCCACCGTAGGTACACCAGCTGGTGAGATGGGAGCCGTGAGTAAGGTGCTGTAGAAATGTCCCTGGCTGGATGACTGTCCTGCCTGTGTCTGAGCAAACTGCTGCTGCTGCTGTAGCTGCTGAAACTGAACTGTATCTGGTGGCAGCACACCTGGGAAAGTGAGAGGAGGGAACGGCGGGAGACCTGGCAGTGCCTGTCCAAAGAGACGAAGAGTCTGAGCGATCGCCTCAAAACCTGTGAACAACGAAGACAAGCCAGTAGCCATCTCCCTCTGAGCAAGAATGACACTGTCCAGCATCTGTGGATCCCTCTCCCTATCCTCTCTCTGACTCTGGATCTCTCTGCGGAGGGCTGCTAGCTCTGCATATAGTAGTGAATCTGTCTGAGCTGGAGCTGTAGCTGAGCCTGAAGGTCCTGCTCTAGAGTCCGGAGTCACGTCCTCAGGAATGGACTCCATCTGGCTACCAGTCTGTATGTGCTGCTCTGTCTCGGTAGCCGTGTCACCTAGCCCCTGTGAAGAACTCCCCTGTGAGGCTGACTCCCGGGCAGCAACCCGTCTGTCGGAGGCAGGAAGGGGTGTGTAAGCTGAAGTCACCTTGGGCAGGTCATCGTAGTCCTCCTGAGACAACAACTGTAGCCTCCTCAGAATATAGCAGATCAGCGGTCCGAAGGCTAAGTGTCTGGCAGCAATAGTCTCAGCAATGACGTCCTCCATCTGACACAGAATCAGATCTACCAAATCAAAACCCCTGTGCCTCAGCATCATCATAACGACCCACTGTGCAAGGATACAGAACTAGTCCCTGTATCCACTCCTGGGAACTATCGTCCTGCACAGTATGCTCCTGAGAACTCTGCCCTCATGTGTGAGTCTGGTGTGAGCTCGGCTGTAGTTCTCCGGGTGAGGTGGAGGGAAGGCAATGCTCATGTCATCATCAGTCGGTAAGTGTCCCCCAAGAGGTCTGCGGGGAGGCTCCATCCCTGGGTGAGCAAGCGGAAATACTCTGGTCTCGTGCTGGATGGTCTCAAGGGCCTCTACGAGGTTCTCCCTCGTCACTCTGTGGGGCTGTCCTCTGAGCATAAACCAAATGGTTGAACAGTCTGGCGCAATCCACAGAGAAGCATAGAAATCCATCACAATATCATAATCCCATCGCATCGGTGTAGTGATGATCTCCTGAAGGCCCGGGATATAAGACAAGTGCTGTGTGAAATCCGTCCCGGCACCTCTGGTGGCAGCCTCTATGCTGCAGTGCTGGTGAGTGACAAAGAGCTTATCAGCTCCACCAGTACGCAGTCTACTCCTCAGTCCAGCTGCTATCCTCTGCTGAAGCAACGTCCAGAAACGGCCTCCTGCCTGTGGGTCTCTCCTAGCAGGTACCCATGACTCCTTTGTGACTCTCCTAAATTTCTTGAGGACGGGGCCTGGCAGCCTGAGAGCGTCCTCAGCAAGAACATCCCTGAGAGTGGCACTCCTGTCGAGAGCACAGAACTTCACTGCCACCCTCTGCCTGTCAGCCTCGGTGACCTCAGGAGATCCGTCATCGAAGCTGGAAGAGCTCTCCTCCTCCTCTGCCTCTGGCTGCACCTGCTGCTCCTGCGCAGTCCTCGACGTACCAACCTCGCGGGTGGACGGAGTCCGCTGCACTGTGGCTCTAGGTCGGGATGACCTCCTCGGAGTCTCCCCCTGTCCTCCTGCAGGTGTATCCCTGATCCGGAACCCTGTGTCTCTGCCAGCAGGAAGGTCAACTGAAGCTGCCCTGAGAGCCTGGTCCCACTCTGGGTCACCTGTCCTCTGCTTCTTCCTCTTCGGCTGCTCAACAACCTTGGCCTTTCCTCTGTCACGGTCTCCTCTGCCCCTGCCTCTGCCTCTGCCAGAACCTCTTGCCATCTCTGCTGACTGGGCTGCAGACAAGATAGGGCGAGTGAGCTTGGCTCACCAACCCGTCCACTGACGGCTGACTGCCAAAGATAGGACTAAGGGCTTGGCCCTCAATCCATCCACTGTCTCTGCTCTGCTGTCAACTGCCCACTGTCCGCTGACCACTGCCACCGCACGATAGGAATAGACAGGGTATATGAGTATAGAATAACCTACTATAATCTACAAGCAAGAATCGTAGGTAAGCGCATAAATCTATATGAAGTCCTAGCGCAGAGGTGAAAGGACACAATGCCGGCAAATATGCAATGGGGAACTACGGCATTGTCGATTATGAGTGGCGATCGACTAGTGTCATATATATGATAGCAACATAGTAATACAACACTAATCGAGGAAATGCTAGTGTCATGAATATGTAGATAGAGAAGTGCTCGAACTCGACACTAGGAGTTATATGCCGTAACTAAAAAGATGAGCTTTACCATTATTACGACATATAAGAGAGGAATTCAACTAAAACTAGCATCAGTCGATGAGAGGATCAAACTAATCATGCTAGAGCTAGTGAAAACCTAAGAGATAGGGCATAAACGATGAAATAGAATGAAATTTCTCAATGCCCTAGCAATCGATGAGAGGATCAAACTAATCATGCTAGAGCTAGTGAAAACCTAAGAGATAGGGCATAAACGATGAAATAGAATGAAATTTCTCAATGCCCTAGCAATCGACCAACAGTTACTGTGCCAAATCAAAGCAATTTCGCCGAGAAACATGGATTTTGGCCGGAGCCTCACCAGAGCAATCGGAGACGACGTCGTCGGCGATGGAGCTCTTCTCTGCGCGAGCAACAGCTCGTCGGCGCGGGGAAGATCGACGGCGACGGCTCCTACGCAGATGCTCGGCGCGCAGGTGAGGCAAGGCGGCAGCGCGGCTCTGTGGTGCGGCGGCGTGGAGGCGCGGCGCTAGGGTTTGCAGGGCGCGAGCGCGTGGGCGCGTGCGATGGAGGAGCAGATGGCGCGCGGCGCGGTGGAGCTGCAGTGGAGGTCGTCGGCGGCGCAGTGGGGCTCGACGGCGTACGGCGGCGCGCGCGGGAGGCGAGGTGGTGGCGGGAGCTCGGCACGGCGACGGCGTTTTGGGAATAGGCACAGTAACACGGCTCTGTTCCGTTAGGATTAGGTTTATTTTGAACCAACGGCCACGATTAACTCGATCAGGAATCAACGGATCAGATTGAATATAATCTCCCGATGAACTTAACCAGACCGTATGGTACGGTCTTAGAGATCGTATTGTACTGTCTCCTTTTTAACCCTAACAGTTAATCTATAGAGACCGTATTGTACGGTCTTCAGGACCGTATTGTCCGGTCTCCATTCTGCCTCAGGTTTTGAAGGATCTCGTGCAAAAGCACACCGTATTGTACGGTCCCTTTGACCGTGTTGTACGGTCTAGTCCAGAAAAGCTGATTTTCAAGGAATTTCCTTCTAAGTCCAAGTTTCTCGCACAAAAACCTAATAAACACCAAACATGGACTAGAAGGGGAACTCTCAAACACTCCTTTGAAAATAAACCAATATAGGTTGCGCATAGGCTTATAGTAATTTTTCAATCGGCAAATAAGAAGCGTCCAATAAGAGCCAAAAGAGATAAAACCAAAGGAGGGGTATGTATGAGCCCTTTGCCTATGATCCGTGCAAGTAGATTTAACCTTGAGGATCATTTAGCAAAACTCAATGGGCATGAAGCGCAAATCTTTTCTTTAGTCACACTTCTATGAGATGTGAGATCATATTGCGAATGAAGCACTTCCTCATAGTGTGACCACTCCTTTGTGATTTCCTATATGCAATGCATGAGACAAGCATATCATACAAATGCAAGGGAAATTTAAACATGCCATGTGATATGCAAGCAAAGTTAAGACAACGCATAAAGGAAACCTACTCAAGGTCAAGTTGAGCCTCTTTCAAGCTTACTCACTATGAGCCAAACCTTGCCTTGAGCCCGTCGGTCCACCAACTCAAGCATCCCCCATGCTCATAGCTATCTTGAGAGAGTTAGACCTTGAACTAATTTTTTGTTCTTTTCTTTTAGTTATTTACATATGCATGGATGCAAACATACTAGTTCACAAAGGAGTACCTAACTACCATGCAAGCAATGCAAGAAAAGAAACTACTATGATACAAGTTACCTCCTTGAAGAGTAGATTTGTCGATGAAGCACTCAAAGCTTGTGGTGGACGTTCATGGATCATCATCATGGCACACGGTCCACCACCATCACCCTTCTAGGTCTTGTTCTTGGGAGCCCACTCGCACTTGGTCGGCCTCTCAAGGTCAACTATGCATTTGGGCACCCAAATCTTCCTCATCATCCTCCTCTTGTCGGGTGATCCAAGAGCCTTCGCCTTCACCCTTCCTTTCTTGTCCCTAAAGAGCTTGTAGTGTGTATTCTCATGGAACAAGTTAGCGTTAGGCAAAACTTTGGAACTTCTCACCTTGGGACAATTCTTGCTAGTGTGCCCGTCACGGCAACACTTCTCACAATAGTAGTCGTCCGCCATGAGGGGGACTACCCAAGGTGGAATGTCATCATCCTTGCCGATGAGGTTGATGGCGGCGGGGTAGGAGCCGAGTCCCTTGTGCCCAGGGTTGTTCACAAGGTTGCGACCAAGTATCTCCTTATGAATGGTCCTTCCCCTTGTGAGCCTTTCGAAACCGTCCATCACCGAAGCTCTCTCCTCCTTGAGTTGATGATATTCCTTCAATATGTTCTCATCAAGAGAGATGCTCTCAAGATAGGGAGTTAGTCCATCACAAGTAATATATGAAGAATCGGAAATAAATAAACTAGAAGAAGAAGTGTTACTCTTTTCGAGGATGGATTGATTTTGTTCCTCAAGAACCTTGAACTTGTCGTTGAGCCTCTTGTGATCAACCTTGAGCTTATCATAGTTCTCATCCAAGGTGATGAGAGAAGTAGAAAGGTGCTTGAGCTCATCCTCTAGTAACTTGGACTTCTCCTTGAGCTTCATGTGGTCCTCTTCAAGCTTGTCATAGTCCACATCTAGAGCCTTGTGAGAGATGGATCCCTAAGTTCATCTTCAAGTTGACGAACTCGGAAAGCGGCCACTTCATGTTCCTTCTCCAACCGAGCAATGGTCTTGTCCTTTCTCTTGAGCATCTTGTCGGTTAGGAGAATGCTATCCAAGAGTTCCTCATAAGTTGGCTTATCCTCCTCACCAAACTCTTCCTCGGACTCGCTCTTCTCATCCTCGTCACTACTATCATCATCTTTGGCCATCAAGCAAGTAGGAGGCGGAGGTAGAGTCTCGGACATGTTTGTGAGAGCAATGCCGGCCATCTTCTTGCCCTTGGAGGATGAGTCATCACTTTCTTCTTCATCACTATCATCGTCCGTGACCCACTCTCCAACATAGAGACCCTTGCGAGATGATCTTCTCTTGTCTTTGCCTCTAGAGCTTTCCTTCTTGACAAACCTCTTCCTTGCCTTGTACTTGCTTCTAGGGTCTTCTTCTTCATCATCGCTTGACTCTTGAGTCTTCTTCTTGCTCTTCTTGATTGGCTTTGGGCATTCCTTGGCAAAGTGACCTTTCTCCCCACAATTGTAGCACTCGGCATCCTTCTTATTGATGAACCTTCTCTTGAAGAAGTTGCTTCTCTTCATGATGAGTGCTAGGTCATTTGGATGAAGTTGCAACAAGTCTTCATCATCTTCTTCAAGCTCTTCATCACTTGAATCTTGAGTCACCACCTTCTTCATCTTCTTCTTGCTTGACCCCTCAGATGCAAAAGCAAGATTTTTGGAGGGCTTCTCATCAAGCTTCTTGTCGAGGTTGTAGCTCTCGAAGGCGGTGATCTTCCCAAGTAGCTTGTGGGTGGTGAGGTCTCGCATGTCGGTGTTGAAGAGACATGTGATCAGTGCTCCATACTTCTCCCTTGGGAGAATTCTCATGATCTTCCGCACAAGGTCACCATCATCAATCTTGTCCTTCACACCAAGAGAGTTGATATCCTCTACAAGCACATTCAAGCGAGAGTAAGTGTCATTGATTAGCTCATTTGAAGACATGGTAAAAGCATCATATTTGTCCTTAAGGACATAGTATCTTTCCTCTTTCACATCCGAGGAACCGTCATGAACTTGTTGGATTTGAGTCCACACTTCATGAGCGGTACCCGCGGACTTGACTCGAGCAAAGACATCCTTAGTGATAGCTTCAAACAAGGCATTTTTAGCTTTAGCATTTGCCTTTGCAAGATTCACATCAAGAGTACCAATAGGAGTTCTTAGAGAGACACCGGAACTTGTCACCTCCCATGCGAGGGGATTGAGAGCCTCGAGGTAAGCTTGCATGCGAGCTTTCCAATAGGCATAGTCGGTCCCATCGAACGGGGGCGGTCCACTTCCTCCCGGCATCCTTACTCAAGGCGGTTAAGCCCTATTTGAGCAACGAGGCTCTGATACCACTTGAAAGGATCAAGGGCACCGAGAGGGGGGAGGTGAATCGGTGTCTCAACAATTTCTCCCAAATGTACTTAAGGCGTGAAGCTAGAAGACTAGATATGGTGACAACAAGAAGCTAGCGATGCGCGCACACAATCTAGTCTAGCAACAAGCAACACCCTAACAAGCAATTCTACCAAGTAGTAAAGAGACAACCTATCATGCAATTCTACTAGCACATAAGTAAATGCGGAAGCGTAAATGCTAGTAAGTAAAGGAGATAGAGATAGGAATGCTCATGATTTTTCCCGTGGTCTCGGAAAGATGGCGCCTTCCCCTACTCCACGTTGGGTCACTCCCGCCGGTGTCTCGACCCCGTCCCTCCGCTCGAAGGCGATCCCTCCTAGAGCACACTTCACCCTCCGAGTGAAGTCGCGGACACGTCCCGCCGGGCTCTCTCCCGGGTACTCTTCCGGAGGTAAGGCTCCGCACTTGATGCGTGCCAAAGGGCGCTCCACTAGTGATGCTTCTTTCGCACGGGAAGCTCCAAGAGCGTGTACAAACTTGTGTTGGCTTCCACAATCTCCTTGGATAGCTCAACACCGACGCTTAACCTGGTCTATGGCAAGGCTTCCACAATCTCCTTGGACAGCTCAACACCGACGCCTAACCGGTCTAGGCCTTGCCATAGACCAAAAGTAACAAACCGAAGTGACTCTCTCAAGCTCACACTAGCCTAGAGATCAAGTGGATGCAATTGCTACTCTCTCAAGCACTAGGATCACTCCAAATCCTTCACAAGTGCTTCTCTCCCTTGCTCTTGGCTTCCTCTGAGTTTCCTGCACTCCAACAATGGCCAAGAGACCCCTCAAGGGGCGAGCAACCAACTATTTATAGGCTACCAACCCAAAACTAGCCGTTGCCCAAAAGTGCCCTGGCAAACTAGAGACCGTACAAAGGACCGTACTGTCCGGTCTCCATTAGACCGTACTGTCCGGTCTCTATTTCCAGGCGCTTCTCCATTTCCTTCTTCTCTGTCCGATCATCTCCAATGAAGACCGTACTGTCCGGTCCCTAGGACCGTACCATCCGGTCAATTGTCCGGTCTTCATTTTCTTCTCTTCCAGAAACTTCAGCTTCTCTGTCTGGAAATCCTCTGATGACCGTACCATACGGTCCCTTGACCGTACTGTCCGGTCAATTGTCCGGTCTTTATTTTCTCAGCATCCTGAGACTTCACTTTTCTGTCTGGATCTTCAATGAAAACCGTACCATACGGTCCCTAGGACCGTACTGTCCGGTCTCTACTGCATAAGCTGAAAACTTGATCCACTCTTGATCCTTGCTTCCAACTTCTCCATTCTTGGTTCCTCTTCTTCTCTTCAGCCACCCTAGCCCTCAAGAGACTCACAATGCATCCATTTGATCTCTAACCTAGTGTGCTCTAAGAGAACCAATTCGATCCCTCTTGATAGTCCGGTTTTTCCAATGGACTCAAGCTAACATCTATACCAAGCCAACACTTGCTTGGTCTATCATGTCCTTACCCTTGATCCATCTTCAACCTTGACTCCATCAAGTTCTCGATCCGAATTGTCGAGGCAACCAATCACCAAGTCGTCGATAAAGATAGAGTATGTGAGACGACGCTTCATTGACATGACCATTTGAATATCGTACATGGAAATGTTAGTCACATCAATATGGTCACCCAATCACCAAAACATTCATACCTTTGGGGTTTCCGAACTCCAATGGTCATGAAGCTTACAACCGGCCGGCTCCCTCCGGTCACCGCCGTGCGCAACCGACGCCCTACGCCTGCCTCATCTGCTCCCCTACAACGTAGCACGTTTGATTGCCTTGAACACTCTGTGAAAGGAAGAAATTCGCTGACAATGGAGGACGGCGTCCCATCCTTCTCACTGTGCAAGCACGTGCACAAAAGGCGCACCACGGCGCTCCATCCGACGCCGCTCCTCCACCGCTGCCGTCCCATCGCGAGTTCACGCCGGGGCCCGCCGGCCGGCCCGCCGTGTCTGCCGGCCGGCCACGCCCAGCCTCGCCTCGGCGCCCGCGCGCGCCTATAAAAGGAGGCCGGCGCCTCGCGCAGCTCGACGAGCTCTTCTTCCTCCCTTGCTTAAACACTCTCCTAATCAAGCAATTAGTAATAATTAGGTAATAAATAAAATAAAAAAATGTTTGTATTTCTGTTTCCTTACTGCTAAGTGGTGGTCTTAATAACCCCACCATCGGACGACTAACCTCTGAACGACTAACTGCTAGACAGCTAACCCGCTAATTGATCTCTATTTCCTTCGGGTATCTGCTGTCTAATCACTTGTGCAGGTCACCATGAGCTTCTTCAGCTCTCTCAAGAGGAAGGTCAGTGGCAAGAGTCGTGGCAGTAGCTCACACTCTGGATCAGATGCTGGAGGACAGCAACCACTGGAACCACTGGCTGTAGAACCGGTCGGCCCGATCGTGCGCTACATGGAGCACGAGAACCACATCATCACGCGCAACGAGGACGAGAGGAACCGCATTGCCGGGCTGCGAAACCGTGAGTTTCAACACTCACGTGTTTTCGACCCCCAGTTCCTCACCGACATCGGCATAAAGGAGGGCTTCGACCAAGCTCTCAGATACATCGGTCTTACTGACTTCTATAATACCACTGAATTAGGCGCGAAATGGCTTTCCGTTGAGTTCTTGATTACCCTGCAAATAGTCCATGATAAAACCATAGCGCGAACACGAATTAAATTTTGCTTGTTTAATCAGGACTTTGACTTGCCTTTTTATGACATGAGTAATTTGCTGGGTTTCGAGCGTAGTGGGCAGACAGCTCTAGACAACCTAACGGGCTTCGATGAACACACCTTCTGGATTAAAATAGCTGGGGAAAACGGAGTGCACCGCCGCACGGGCGAAATCCATAAAGCTTCCCTGAGAATCTTGCATCGTTGGTGTGGTTTCGTTTTATCACCTCGTCATGAAAATAGAGCTGTCACTAAAATGATCTGTACTACCTGTATGCAATGGTAAAGAAGACTAAAATTAACCGTCTGCTCTATGTGCTTAATCACTGGTTGAATGTGGCGTTTACTTCAAATGCTCCTGTCTTGTTCACGTCTTACATCACTAGAATTGCACGAGGCTTAGGAATGTTGCACCAAGCACGAGTAGCCTTCTTGCCTGGAAACCAAATAGTAATTGGGAGCGATCATTTTCGCCAAGCCCATATGGTTAATAGAATAGCTGAAGGGCGTTACCGTATGGTTTACTACGGGTATAGTACAGAGATTGAGTTGCCCGAGCCGAGGCTAGGACTTTATCGCACCAAAAGCCTGACCACAGACCTGAGAATAGCCGAACCAGCCCGCCACAGCGTAGCTGAGGGACCTGTGACCAGGTCAAGAACCAGGAATATGGGAACCACTGCTGGACCTTCAGCCGGACCTTCAGCCACACCCAGAGCTGAGAGTTCAGGGTCGCATCACTCACGCGATCCCGACACGCGTAGCGACTCACCTGTTTGGCCGCCTCCGCCCGGTGTGCAGGGGATTAACCAATTCCACTATGCTCCCGGAGGCTATGCAGCCACCGGAGGAGTACAGTACCAGCCTGACCCATACCAGCAGAGCTCTCACGCTCAACGATTCATGGGCGGCGCACAAGTGGGATCTTCCCGCTCGGCCAGGTTTGCGCCCAATTGGAACTACTGGTACCTCTCACAGGACGTTGCACAGCTCCATGACACCGTGCACGACACCGCCAATACTGTGATTGACCTCCAAGGTCAGGTCCACTATCAGGGAGGCAGAATAGATGACACGTTCCATCTCTGCCAGCAAATCGCCTCAGGTCTAAACATTGACACTTCCCAGCCTCAGCAGCACTATGAACCCCAGTTTGTACCAGAGCCTGAGACACAGCCACCACCTGAGCAGTATCCTGGCCATGTTCCCTTCTTTGACCAGCCTCCCCAAGGGGAGTGAGACCCCTGGACAGCTTCTTACCATTAGGCTTGGTTCAAGCTTACGCCTTGCAAAGGCCTAAGCTTGGGGGAGGGAGTTTCGGAGTTATCTGCTGGTTGTCCTTCTTGCCTGTTGTATCACCTTGTCCGACCTTGCATGCCGTTTGTTGTATCAGTCGTTCGTCTGTTCTGCAGTTTGGATTGTTTTCGCTTTTTTTGAAAAAAAAAATCGGTTTGTTTTCCTGTTGCCGAAACTTGGCCTTTACCCACTCTTAAAGGAGATGATGAATGGTTGCTCTGTTAATTCTTTTCTTGTATCTTTTATGCAACCTCTACTCCTTGTGTATTTAAAGTGAGACATAGACTGGCATGATCACATTGCTAGTATCGCTATGTTTATGTGGGTAGCACCTGGTTTGCCAAGTCTAGGCATTGACTTGCATGATATGGCTGTTTTGGGTGAAGTTAGAATGTTTCTGTTTTAACAGTCCAGAGATACTTTAATTTCTAAAATGCTGCAACTAAAAACCCTTAATGTCTTGCGCTTCCCTTGTGAGGAATCATTTACCTACCAGAGCCATAAACTGAAAACATGAAACAAACCTCGCTCTTAGCTATTTTTCATATATTGAGTTCGGTTAAACTTTGATCTTTTGGAACTCTGAACTCCTCATACCAGTCATCCTTTTATGGGAGGTTGAGAAAGTCATTACCACTCATCCACAAAATTCTATTGTCTTCACTCAAATGCTCAAGAAAATTTTGAAATTATTGTCTAGGCCATCTAAAAATCTTTTCTGACTGCTGCAGTATGGGAGTAAAAAAAAAGCTCCCATAATGTGCAGCAAAGATTTTTAAGGGGTTGGTGGCCACTCTCAAAAAATCTTTCTTGAGCAAAGAAGACAGAAAAATTCATGAGTGATTTCTCTTCCCACTTTTATCATCAGACTGACTTTGAGGAGTTGCTGTGTTTCCTCCAGATCATCTTTTAACCTTACAAAATATATGTGAAAGATATGCACATCCAAACCAAGCTCCACCAGAACAACCATCTTGTTTAGCATTAGGTTGTGAGTGATTTCATGTAGGGAGTAGCCTCAACAAAAGAGAGACAAAAAGAGAAGTGCAAAAGACTTAAAGGAGCATTTAATTTTTCTTTCGCAGCAAATAAAAACTCTGGACCTGTTACTTGCAGGATGTGTTTATCAAAAACCTAAAACGACTGTTCTGCTTTTCAATGTCATGTGACAAAGTAACCTATAAGCCCCACTGAATGTATGCATACTTGGTAAATAGATTGTGCTGGTTTATGGATTACTTTGTTATCTTGGAGTATGTTGTTGTATATCAAATACCTGCAGGACACTAACATTGTAGCAACTCCTGATCCGCCGATTACCTAAGTTTTTAGTTTGCTCAGGGACGAGCAAAGTTTAAGCTTGGGGGGTTTGTTGACGGGTTTAATTCACCAAACTACCATCAACATATCGGTAAATAAATGGGTAAATCACCAAAGTTCGGCAATGTTTTATTCTACTAATAAGTTTCCACGAGTTTTGGATGATTTATGAGTGCAGGAGTAATTCTGGAGAAAATGGGCCTCTGTGAGAGAAATCACAGGCCGGCCGGCCTACATCCCAGGCTGGCCGGCCACACCCAGAGGCCAGAGCCTGCAGGCCTCCACCAGTGGGCTACAAGAAGCCCACAAACCAAAATATTGAAGCCCAACCCGAACTTAATGAAGACTTTCTAGAAGATGGGCTAGATTGGGCCTAAACTTGGCCTTTACTCCAGTTCTGCCGACCCCAGGAGCAAGCCGACCTTGGAACCGACTTCAGGAGCACATCAGGAGCGTCCAGAGTGAAGACGGTGGCGAACCGATTAGATGGACGGCCGGCCCCCCTATCTGGCCGGCCAGCCTACCTTGGTGGGCGCGCCACTCTTCCTCGCGTTATAAGACTCCCCGGTCCTAAATAGGCTATAAATACCCGTGGCTAGTGACAGAACAATTCGCACCTCATTGGAGAATCCAATTACTCTTGTTGTTTTAGTATTAGTATTAGTTGGGAGTTAGAGTTGGAGTTAGAGCTTTGCTCGGGATTCCGGAGTCATCTTCGGAAGTGTGGTAAAGCTCTTTTGTATCTTTACTTTCTTTTGAATAAATATTATTATGAATATCTTTTCTTATTTATTTAATTTAGTAATTATTTTTATTTATATTATTGCTTTGAGTAATTACTTCGGAAGTCTGTGTTGGATCCACGTCTATGTGAGGTAGACTTAGTTGAGTTGTCAACGGGTCTACACGTAAACAATTCATTTGAATTTATTGAGCACGGGGGTCTGCCCTGTTAGCTAAGGGTAGATTATTTAGAGTGATTGCTTGCATGGTTCAAGGAATTATTCTAGACGCGAGTTTGCACCCAACCCCACGGAGGATGGTAGCCGTGAGTGTATATGACAGCTACACCGATCTCTGTAATCCACCACGTCCGGGTTGGACCGGCAGGGTCTTAATTATGGCGAGTGGTTCCTTATGGTGGTGGTCTAGGCTGCCACTATGACACATCCATGCCGCGATGCACAGATTTATGACTGTTGTATGATCCTGAGGATATAATTATAGATTATTAGATTGCTAAATCTAAAATACTTGGAATGGATATATTTTAGGAATCCTTTCTTCACTCGTTGCTCTCCCAACCTTTTACTAATTACTCTTTTCTGGATTACTTCATGAGTGCCACATTTATCAAACTATCAACGTTTGACGTGATTCACAGATGATCGATTTACACAGTACTTCTATGGAATTTTCTGCTAAGCTTCCCTGCAGAAATTATAAATACGATACCCTGGAATACTCCATGGTGAAGTGCTACAATGGTGATCCGTGCGCTTGCGGAATAGAAATATTTAATAGAGCATAAGAACCACCAACAGATGGCCGGATCCGGGGCAGGGGATGTCTGATCCGTGGAGGACGAGGCGCTGCTGCAGCACCGGCGCCTGAGTTCTAGGCCGTGTCGGTGGTGGTCTCCCCGTGATGCTGTTCGATGAGCTGGTGGCAGGATCCCCTCCACCTCTTCAGCCCAGGTCGCATCCAAGCATGCAGGAGCTTCAAAGGTTGAGGTCGCCACCGTCCCTGATGGCGCCGGGCTCCAGCGAGCGAGGCCCATCGTCGGAGAGCTTCGAAACTAGCCTGAGGAAGCTTGGAGCTCTCGAGGTCAAGTGAAAAGAGGTCGCTTTCCGGTCGCTCTTGCCTCTCTCGCGGTCGCCCTCCTCCTCGCCGCAACCAGGCACTCTGCGCGGGTCGTAGGCTGTAAGATCAATGAACCTAGAGCATGGTTCATAGGTTTTGGTGATTGATGTCAACATGATCAATGAGACTAACAAAGTTTGCTAGTGTGCAAGATGTTTAGTCTCATGGATGTAGTGATATACTATTGGAGTGCCAACACCTCAAAGGTTGCAAGGAAGTTGATAAAGAGAAGAAGTGAACATGAGGACTACTCTACGAGGTGACTACTACGCACATGAGGTAAGAGACAAGGTGAGTATGTCATGTGTCTTTGTATGTATCATATATCTTGACATACTCTTGATCATCATGTTGGTCTTGCCTTATATCGTATGCCATGATGATCTTGTCTATTATGTGATGATGTTCTTGTTTCATATCTTATGCACATTATATGATGCTTCGGTCGGGTTGTCCTTTGTGACAACTAGATCATTGTGACTAACATCTTTGGATGTAGGAAAGGTGTTCATGCATATTCTTTAGGTCACAATGAAGAAGCTTCGTCGTTGAAGGAGTGCGCCAACCTATTCTCTATATCCCGGTGATTGGTTTCCTCGACGATGGATGACGACAAGGATCAAGGACTTGATGAAGGTTGCGGTTGAAGAGATGGATCAAGGCTAAGGACATGCTAGATCCAAGCAAGTGTGGCTTGGTGTGGATGTTGGCTTGAGTCCATAGGAAACACCGGACTATCAAGGGGGATCGAGTCGTTTCTCTTAGGTCACACTAGTGGTAGAGGTGAGTGGATGCTCAAAGAGTCTCTCAGGCACTAGGGTGACAGCAGAGGAGAAGAGGAACCAAGAATGATGAAGTTTGGAAGCAAGAATCGAAGAAATGATCAAGATCAGCTTCAGCAGAGAAGACCGGACAATACGGTCAAGGAGACCGTATGGTACGGTCATCAGAGGATTTCCAGACAGAGAAGATGAAGTTTCTGGAAGTGGAAGAAATGAAGACCGGACAATCGACCGGACGGTACGGTCCTAGAGACCGGACGGTACGGTCTTCATTGGAGAAGATCAGACAGAGAAGGCAAGTTTCTGGAAGCTGAGGAAATAGAGACAGTACAATTGACAGTACTGTACGGTCCTAGAGACAGTATTGTACGGTCTCTATTGGAGTTCCAGACAGAGAAGGCAAAAGCTGAGGAAATAGAGACAGTACAATTGACAGTACTGTACGGTCCTAGAGACAGTATTGTACGGTCTCTATTGGAGTTCCAGACAGAGAAGGCAAAAGCTGAGGAAATGGAGACAGTACAATTGACAGTACTGTACGGTCAATTGTACGGTCAATTGTACGGTCCTCACTGTGACTGGACACTTTTGAGCAACGGCTAGTTTTGGGTTGGTAGCCTATAAATAGCCGGTTGCTTGACTCTTTGGGGTGTCTTTGGCCATTGTTATCAGTGGGGAAACACAGTGGGAGCCAAGAGGATGCAAGAGAAGCACATGGAGAGGCTTTAGAGAGAAATCTTGGTGCTTGAGAGAGAGGAGAAGCACATGGAGAAGATTTGGAGAAGAAAGCTTAGTGCTTGAGAGGGTTGAGAGCATCCATCCACCTCTAGGACTAGTGTGGTCATAGGGAGGCGGTCTTGGTTTGTTACCCTTGGTCTATGGCAAGGCCTAGACCGGTTAGGCGTCGGTGTTGAGCTTGCCAAAGAGAGTGTGGAAGCCGACACAAGTTTGTACACAGTCTTGGAGCTTCCCGTGCGAAAAGAAGCATCACTAGTGGAGCGCCCTTTGGCACGCATCAAGTGCGGAGCCTTACCTTCGGAGGAGTACCCGGGAGAAGCCCGGCGGGACGTGCCCGCGACTTCACTCAAGAGCGGTGGATGGTCCCAAGGAGGAGAGCATCGCCGGTGTGCGGCGGGGTGAAGCCCGTGACTTCACTTGAGGAGTGAAGCGTGCTCTTAGGGGACATCACCGGCTTAAAGGGTGGAGTGTGCTCTAGAGGGGATCGCCATCGAGCGGAGGGACGGGGTCGAGACTCCGGCGGGAGTGACCCAACGTGGAGTAGGGGAAGGCGCCATCCTTCCGAGACCACGGGAAAAATCGATGAGCAATCTCTTACTCTTACTCTCTACTACTTGCACTTACTATCTTGTTTATCTTATATGCATGTAGTAGATCTTGTGCTTATCATATGATTGCTTGATGATTGTTTCCGTGTGCTAGCTCTATGTTATCTCTAGTGATATGCGCTTTCCTTATGTGTACCTACTTGTTCATAGCTCATACATGCTTGATATCATCTAGTGATCTTGTTATGCTTTATGTTATATCTATCTTGTCATGATCACTAGTTTGAGCTTCCCCATGTGTTACTTGTATGCATGCTAGTTTGTCTATCTATCTATCTTATACACTAGCATGCATAGGACTTACTTGTGCTTCCGTATGTGTTACCCATATGCATGCTAGATTGCTTGATTGCCTTTACCTTATACACTAGCATGTGTAGGACTTGTTGAGCTTATCTTGTATGTTGTCATATGCTAGGTTGTTCTTATATGCTCATGTATACCTTGCTCCTAGCATGTACAAGTCCTAGCACATGGTTATCCTTGCTTGATCACTATCACATAGTGCACATGTACTCTCTAGTTATGTATCCTTTACTTCCGCAATTAGAAAGAATAGCTAGAAGTGCAAAAAGTTTTAGTTCATGGTGTGCCCGATTCACCCCCCCCTCTCGGTCACACGATCCTTACAAGTGGTATCAGAGCCTCGTGCTCAATTTAGGGCTTAACCGCCTTTGAGATGTGACCGAATGAGTTTGGGTTTTCATCCCTTATGGGTTTGGACTTTGGACGTTGAAAGAATCGCTTGAATAGCTACCTTATGTCCATAGTTCCAAATGAATTGTGGGATACCATGAATAATTCTCTAGCACTTTCACGGATAACCATGTTATCATGATGATCTTGTTGTTCTTGTTATATCTTGTGATGATCATGATTGTGTGCTTATAGTTCATGATGATATTGTTGCTAGTTTTTCTTGTTGAGGAGTAATTTTGATAATCTTGCCTTATTATTTAATGAATCACTTACTTGTCTCTTCGCTTGGTTATGCTAGATAAGTGGATCGATTGATATGACAAGTGTAAGAGCTCAAGTGGTGAGGTTATCATGAAGATCTTGAAAGCACCTCCTCATTCAAGATTCGGCGACAACATTTTTGCACTTCAACATGAAGATCTTGAGAAGCTACAATTTGAAGAAGTCTTGCTCAATGACCATCTCACATGATGAGCACTCAAGGAAATGTCGCTCATTTTGAGGACACATCCATTTGTGATGGTGGTTCTATTGAAGATCAATCTACAACCGTGAGCAAGCTTCCATCACTTGAAGAGCGAGCAATTAAGAAGAAGATAATGCAAGCTCGGGATACTCACTTCCTTGATCACTCAAGTGAACCTACATCTTCCTCGGAGAATGCAAAGATGACGGTATACCTAGAACCGAATTTCAATTCTTTATCTAACTCATCTTTGTGTCTCATTGATGTAAGGTGACTATGAACCGATGGTGAGGATCAAGTTGCTATCTTGATGGAGACTTCACCTCCTCCATCTCCACCCGTGTGCCTCACTAGAAGACATGACTTGCGCGTCATCGACAAGAAGAAGGTGGTGATGGAAGGATCAATGAGAGTGATGAAGAAGAAGATGATTCTAAGGCCAAATACAAGAAGTATGTGAGACAAGACCAAGGTCAAGAAGAAGGAGATGTCATCTCACAAAGGTTTTTCTTGTTGGTGAGAGGATTGCCAATAATGAAGACTATGAGAGTGACTCTTTTTCAAGAGCATATGCAAACATGTTGTTGGTCTTCATCTTCACATGCACCTCCAAGGTAAAGGAGGTAAGGAAAGAATGATATGGCCATATTTCGTGTTGGTGAGCTTGATGAGGAGCTCAAGGATCCCGTGTCATCTCATGAGGCTCTACATATGAGTTGAGAGCTCAAGTTGGATAACATTGAGCTTCATGAGAAGTATGAGAACCTTGAGATCTCTTATCGAGCTATCAACCTCATCTAGTTCTTTTCTTCTTCATCCACTACTCCTAGTTCATCTATCTCGCATTCGTTTACTATTTGTGATGAACTAACCATCTCTTGTGAGAGCTCTTTCTCTTGAGTCTTTGTTTTGAAGGAATACCACAAGCTCAAGGAGAAGAGTGAGTCAATAATGCAAGCATTCACAAGACTCACAAGAGGGAAGGAAATGTACTTCTTCGGTGGACATAGAAGCCATTGGCAAGATGATGCCACACCAAGTGAAGAAGTACCGTTGACGGCCAATGATCACTATTGCAAGCATTGTTGCATAAGTGGCCATTCAACAAAAGATTGTTTGATTCCTAAAGCTCCTACATTTGCTTTTGATTATTTACTTTACCTTGACAACACTCACTTTTTGTTATGAGATGTGAATGTAGTGTGTGAAGGCAAAGTCAATATATAGGAGTTTTGGACAAGAGGAGGAAGATGAGGATGCTTTGGGTGCCAAAGAACTTAGTGGACCGGATGAAGCCGGTCAATCACATGGAGGCGCCCAAGTACAACACTTGAGGTGATGGAGGTGGTGGACCGAGTTCAATCATGGAGATCATTGAAGGCCGCCACAAGTGTCAAGGGCATGAACGAGAACATCTACTCTTCAAGGAGGTATCTTGTATCTTAGTGTAGTTTCTTTCGTTCTAGTTCCTTTGTTTTTGTTAGTAGCTCCTTTGTGAACTAGTATGTTGTGCATTTCATGCATCATGTAAAAACCTAAAAGAAATGCACAAAAATATTAGTTCGAGGTCTAACTTTCTCAAGATAGCTATGAGCATGGGGGATGCTTGAGTTGGTGGACCGATGGACTCAAGGCAAGGTTTGGCTCATAGTGAGTAAGCTTGAGAGAGGTTCAAACTTGACCTTGAGTAGGTTTCCTTTATGCATTGTCTTTAATCTTGCATGCATTCATCATGGCATGTTTATGTTTTCCCTTGCATTTGTATTATATGCTTGTTCATGCATTGCATATAGGAAATCACAAAGGAGTCTTTCACTCGTGTGTTCTTTGTTTTAGTTTTTATTATGAGGTTACATGTCATAATGTCTTCTCTCCGAAAGGTATGCCTAGAACCGATCTACTTCAATCATCTTTTGATCTAGCTACCATCCATAACATAGTTTAAACTACCCCATGTGTTTCACACAATGATATGCATATATCTTGCCATCCACTATAAGTATGCATAACTCTAGGGGGAGTTTAGCCTATGTTATGAGGCTTTCATGATCATGGTCCAAATGCCTTCCACTCAAAAGGACATGGTTCATGAAGCTCTTGTGTGCATTTGACGTTTGCCCTTCTTGTTCTTTTTCTCTATTGTAAGATCAATTGTAGGAACAAAGGGGAGACGCAAGAAACAAGAAATAGGAGAGAAGATGATGAAGACATCGAGATCACCTCAAGGGGGAGTTGGCGCTCATGAAGATCAAGTGATCAAGATGATCGATCTTCTCAACAATCTTGAGGTGAGTGCATTTGTCATGGGGAGCGACATTCTACAAAGGTAAGTATGAAGGTAATCTCCTTGACCCTATGGTGATGAGCGTTTCTTGCTAGTTATCCTTTTACTTGTCACCATTCCTTATGCTTGTCATAGCTCCTTGTGCTTTATATTCACTTGTTGTATGAGTTTTTGCTCTAACTTGTGACTTCTTATGAGCTATGGCTTGCCTCGATCGGAACATCAAGGTAACATCTCTTTCATCTCATATTGCCTCTTGTATGTGTATCCCGTGATGATATGTTTGTGCTTGATTGCGTATTGTTCCTTTCATATCATCGCCCCTTCATGCTTGTCATTTGCTCCATGTGCTTAGCTTTATCTTGTGGTACCCTTTGTTGTTATATTGCTTATCTTTCAAATGGTATCTTATCTTGAGCTATGACTTGCATGCTTGTCTTCTTACCATCATGTGTGTAGTGTCCTTATATTTCTCGCATGATGCCGTTTTGTGATTGAGTTGCTTTACCCTTGTTGTTTGCTTCATATCTATATGCTTTTACAAGTGGTAAAGTCTTGCATGCTTTCACTCATATCCTTTGCAAGTGGCATCTATTTATGCGATCTTGTCATATCTCTCTATATGCCATGATCCGAAATATAGGTTAGTCTCCTTGACTTGTGTTTCTTGACAAAGTGCATGTGATGCACAACTTTAGGGGGAGACTATCCTATGTCTTGAGATTCTTGAGACTAATGTGTTTGCAAGTTTATCTTTCTAGTCTCTTGATAGGAATGATCATCCACTTTGAGGTGCCATGATTTTCATGTGACACATTCTTTATGGCTTGGAAAGCAATCACCTCCCCGAAGGTACGCTAAGTTTTTCATTCTTGCAAGAAGGTAATGGTTTTCCTTTATTCTTGCATTATCTATCTAGCTACCTTCCATAACATAGCTTAAGGTCCCCCACTTGACTTAATTGTTAATTTGTGCATATATTTTGCCTTCCATCACATGTATGCACAAATGTAGGGGGAGTTTAGTCTATGTTATGAGGCTTCAAGATTTTGATCCACATCCCATCCACATCCAAAGGATCATTGTCTATGAAGCTCCCTTGTGCTTTTAACGTTTGCCTTGTTTGTCCCTTTTCGGTGCTTGATGTCAAAGGGGGAGAAGTATATCCACCAAAGCAAGTAGTTGCGGAATGAGAAGAGACATGAGGCACAAATAGGGAGAACATGTCAAAGGGGAGGAGTACTTGCAACCATGGAGTGAAGTTTCAATCAAGGACATGAGGTATGAGTAAAGGTATTCTATGTTGTCAATACATCCGAGGCAAGTTGTTGTGCTTCATTCTATCTATTATCTCTGCTTTGGTTGTGTTGCCATCAATCACCAAAAAGGGGGAGATTGTAAGATCAATGAACCTAGAGCATGGTTCATAGGTTTTGGTGATTGATGTCAACATGATCAATGAGACTAACAAAGTTTGCTAGTGTGCAAGATGTTTAGTCTCATGGATGTAGTGATATACTATTGGAGTGCCAACACCTCAAAGGTTGCAAGGAAGTTGATAAAGAGAAGAAGTGAACATGAGGACTACTCTACGAGGTGACTACTACGCACATGAGGTAAGAGACAAGGTGAGTATGTCATGTGTCTTTGTATGTATCATATATCTTGACATACTCTTGATCATCATGTTGGTCTTGCCTTATATCGTATGCCATGATGATCTTGTCTATTATGTGATGATGTTCTTGTTTCATATCTTATGCACATTATATGATGCTTCGGTCGGGTTGTCCTTTGTGACAACTAGATCATTGTGACTAACATCTTTGGATGTAGGAAAGGTGTTCATGCATATTCTTTAGGTCACAATGAAGAAGCTTCGTCGTTGAAGGAGTGCGCCAACCTATTCTCTATATCCCGGTGATTGGTTTCCTCGACGATGGATGACGACAAGGATCAAGGACTTGATGAAGGTTGCGGTTGAAGAGATGGATCAAGGCTAAGGACATGCTAGATCCAAGCAAGTGTGGCTTGGTGTGGATGTTGGCTTGAGTCCATAGGAAACACCGGACTATCAAGGGGGATCGAGTCGTTTCTCTTAGGTCACACTAGTGGTAGAGGTGAGTGGATGCTCAAAGAGTCTCTCAGGCACTAGGGTGACAGCAGAGGAGAAGAGGAACCAAGAATGATGAAGTTTGGAAGCAAGAATCGAAGAAATGATCAAGATCAGCTTCAGCAGAGAAGACCGGACAATACGGTCAAGGAGACCGTATGGTACGGTCATCAGAGGATTTCCAGACAGAGAAGATGAAGTTTCTGGAAGTGGAAGAAATGAAGACCGGACAATCGACCGGACGGTACGGTCCTAGAGACCGGACGGTACGGTCTTCATTGGAGAAGATCAGACAGAGAAGGCAAGTTTCTGGAAGCTGAGGAAATAGAGACAGTACAATTGACAGTACTGTACGGTCCTAGAGACAGTATTGTACGGTCTCTATTGGAGTTCCAGACAGAGAAGGCAAAAGCTGAGGAAATAGAGACAGTACAATTGACAGTACTGTACGGTCCTAGAGACAGTATTGTACGGTCTCTATTGGAGTTCCAGACAGAGAAGGCAAAAGCTGAGGAAATGGAGACAGTACAATTGACAGTACTGTACGGTCAATTGTACGGTCAATTGTACGGTCCTCACTGTGACTGGACACTTTTGAGCAACGGCTAGTTTTGGGTTGGTAGCCTATAAATAGCCGGTTGCTTGGCCCTTTGGGGTGCCTTTGGCCATTGTTATCAGTGGGGAAACACAGTGGGAGCCAAGAGGATGCAAGAGAAGCACATGGAGAGGCTTTAGAGAGAAATCTTGGTGCTTGAGAGAGAGGAGAAGCACATGGAGAAGATTTGGAGAAGAAAGCTTAGTGCTTGAGAGGGTTGAGAGCATCCATCCACCTCTAGGACTAGTGTGGTCATAGGGAGGCGGTCTTGGTTTGTTACCCTTGGTCTATGGCAAGGCCTAGACCGGTTAGGCGTCGGTGTTGAGCTTGCCAAAGAGAGTGTGGAAGCCGACACAAGTTTGTACACGGTCTTGGAGCTTCCCGTGCGAAAGAAGCATCACTAGTGGAGCGCCCTTTGGCACGCATCAAGTGCGGAGCCTTACCTTCGGAGGAGTACCCGGGAGAAGCCCGGCGGGGTGCCCGCGACTTCACTCAAGAGCGGTGGATGGTCCCAAGGAGGAGAGCATCGCCGGTGTGCGGCGGGGTGAAGCCCGTGACTTCACTTGAGGAGTGAAGCGTGCTCTTAGGGGACATCACCGGCTTAAAGGGTGGAGTGTGCTCTAGAGGGGATCGCCATCGAGCGGAGGGACGGGGTCGAGACTCCGGCGGGAGTGACCCAACGTGGAGTAGGGGAAGGCGCCATCCTTCCGAGACCACGGGAAAAATCGATGAGCAATCTCTTACTCTTACTCTCTACTACTTGCACTTACTATCTTGTTTATCTTATATGCATGTAGTAGATCTTGTGCTTATCATATGATTGCTTGATGATTGTTTCCGTGTGCTAGCTCTATGTTATCTCTAGTGATATGCGCTTTCCTTATGTGTACCTACTTGTTCATAGCTCATACACTTGCTTGATATCATCTAGTGATCTTGTTATGCTTTATGTTATATCTATCTTGTCATGATCACTAGTTTGAGCTTCCCCATGTGTTACTTGTATGCATGCTAGTTTGTCTATCTATCTATCTTATACACTAGCATGCATAGGACTTACTTGTGCTTCCGTATGTGTTACCCATATGCATGCTAGATTGCTTGATTGCCTTTACCTTATACACTAGCATGTGTAGGACTTGTTGAGCTTATCTTGTATATTGTCATATGCTAGGTTGTTCTTATATGCTCATGTATACCTTGCTCCTAGCATGTACAAGTCCTAGCACATGGTTATCCTTGCTTGATCACTATCACATAGTGCACATGTACTCTCTAGTTATGTATCCTTTACTTCCGCAATTAGAAAGAATAGCTAGAAGTGCAAAAAGTTTTAGTTCATGGTGTGCCCGATTCACCCCCCCCTCTCGGTCACACGATCCTTACATAGGCCACGGGGCTCATGGCGGAACGTGCACCAGCCCCCTCCCCGCCATCCCCGCCACCGGCCATGGCATGCAGAAGGCGCAGAGGGTGCAGCTCCGGATGGGCCGGATGCTCAGGGTTGGCAGGTCGGGTGAGTGAAGTTAAACCGGGTAGGTCCCTCGAGTTTCCGTTCGGGGATGCCGTGCCCGAGCTCACAGGCAAGGGGGAGGCAGCCGCTGTCGCCGCCCACCTCGATGTTGGCGTGACGCTCCTCAACGCCTGCAACGCCATCACAACGCGGCTCGTGCGCTTCTGCCGCCGCCGCCTCCTCCTCGCCTGGTTCGCGCTCCACCTCCTCTCGTTGTCGATCGGGCGTGGCGCGCTCGCGATCCGCGACGGCGCCGCCTCCACCCCTGCCCCCAACTCCTTTTTCTCTTGGATGCGCAAGGCGGATGCATTTGGTCACCACAGGAGCAGCAGTTCGTGGTTGTTATCGCTTGGTCGAGGTAGTCGTGTTGCTGTCGCTTGGTCGTGGTAGCCGTCGCTTGGTCGTGGCAGTCGTGGTCGTGGTCGCTTGCTCATGGTAGTTGTGGTCGCTCTCGCTTGGTCGTGGTCGCCGCCGGAATTGCTCGGCCATTCCTCGCCTCCCCTCTCCATTCCCTCCCCTCTTGGTCGTGATGCCCTGAGCACCTCTCTGCTGGCCAAATCGGCGTGCTTGACTCGATTGTCGGCCAGATATGGGTGAAGGCCACTGAATCCAGGTGGTGGAGGCCTTGGTTGCGGCCCTTCATCCATTGTGCGGCGAACCGGGAAGGAGCGACTCCTGCCTAGGCATCGTGATCGCCGTGGTCGTGGTCGCTTGGTCGTGATCGCCGACACCTGGATGCGGAACACGTGGGCGTGGTCGCGGTCGCTTGGTGGTCGCCGTCGCCTGGATGAGGAACACGAGGTTGTGGTCGTGGTCGCCGCCGTCTGGACGTGGAACACGTGGTCATGGTCGCCGTTAGGTCGTGATCGTGGTTGCCGCCACCTGGACGTGGAACACATGGTTCTGGTCGCCGTCGTATGGACGCGGTATACATGATGTTGGTCGTGGTCGTGGTCGTGGTCGCCATCGCCGCCGTCTGGACGCGGAACATGTGGTTGTGGTCGTCACCGCCGCCGTCTGGACGCGGAACACGTGGTCATGGTCACTTGGTCGTGGTCGCCGCCGTTGGGGCATGGAACACGTGGTTGTGGTCGCTTGGTGGTGGTCGTGGTTGTCACCGCCACCGTATGGATGCGAAACACGTGGTCATGGTTGCCGACACTTGGATGCAAAACACGCAGTCGTGGTCACCGCTGTCTGGGCGTGGAACACGTGATCGTGGTCGCCACCGCTGTCGTCTGGACACAGAACAAGTGGTCGTGGTCGCCGCCGTCTGGACATGAAACACATTGTCGTGGTTGCCGTCATATGGACACGGAACACGTGGTCGTGGTTGTATGGACGCGGAACATGTGGTCGTGGTCACCACCGCTCTTCTTGGTCGCCCCGGCCCTTCCTCGCCTCCCCTCTCCCTTCTTGGTCTTGTTGCCTCGAGTACCTCTATCGCTTCGCTGACTCTTCTTCTTTTGGTCGCATGGAGGCATTGGAAAACTCACTTTCAAGCGCTCTAATAGTCGCTCTCATCGAGCAAGTCTTGGGAACATCTATTGGCGTGCTTCTCTGGTGTTGCTATGCTACTCGTGGCTAGCTGCGAGGGTTCTGACTGTTGTACGGTATTTTTGGTGCTAGTGGTGGACTCCCCCAATTATTGTTCAATGTAACAAGTGGTAGGGGTGATTAAGGGGTCTCTGTTGAGGATTCTTCCCACCTGAAGCCGTGACTTACAAAGAACATGATCAAAGGGTCTCTGTTGAGGATCCAACCGGGTCTATCGAGGCTGTGGAAGAAATGGAACAACAGGCTTTTCGAATTCCAAGCGCTCCAACTGGTCGCATTGTCGCAGGAAATCATCGACGAGGCTCACCTACTGTGACACCCAGGTTTTCAAGAAAATTAATTAATCTAATAAAATACAGTTCCATTTTTTTAATTAAATTTGGCTAAGTTGAACATGCATCATGTTGTTTGTTTGCGTTTGTGTGAAAAA
This sequence comes from Eragrostis nindensis, assembly GCA_012490785.1. Taxonomy (NCBI): domain Eukaryota; kingdom Viridiplantae; phylum Streptophyta; class Magnoliopsida; order Poales; family Poaceae; genus Eragrostis; species Eragrostis nindensis. The sequence goes on from JAAXCT010002425.1 coordinate 56,658, forward strand.
TGAATTTTAAACAAATAGCAGTTCGTGTACAATGCAAATAACCAGCAAGTCTCTTTCCAAAAAGAATTCCATCCTTTCTTTCCTTCTCTCCTACAGGCCGTGCCACAATATATGGCAAAACTGCCATATTCTTTATTGCCGCTAATTAATTCCATTGATTTTGTCATTAGAGCGGACAACTTTTCTATGGCAGGGTCTCCTTCAACTTCCATCGTTCAACAGCCAAAACAATAGAACGCCTCTTTGTTTCTTTCTCTTGCTCTCCGCTGCCCAGGAGAGAAAACTGGCCGCCGCTGTCTCCAGTCATGATCCGCCATGATCCGCCATGGATCCCTGCTGATCCATGCTCTCCCATCACAGGGCGGCAAGGATCTTGCGGAGCCCATCGCCATCATCTTCTCTGCCAGGCAGACACGTCCCTGAAGAGCACCGGTGCGTAGCGCCGCCATACGCCATCGCCGCACACTCAAGGTCTCTTTCTAGCCGCTGATCGCCGTCTCGACACCACAGGACAGCCACGGCACCTCAACGACTAGAAGAAACTCGCCTCCGACGCTGCAGCATGATCCTCGACGAATGCCGGCAACCTCGCGAGCACGCCCAGAGCTGTTCCCTGCCGTCGCAACACGGTGAGAACTCCATGCCGGTCTCTTTTGTTTGCGCTGCATTTCGATCGTCGAGTTTGTTACATCGTAGGACAGATTAGTGTAGCTCCTGGAGCTTCACGTCGTTGCCGTGGTGTATCTTTTGTAGACCGTCGCGGCCATGACGTTTCTGTATGCTTGTTCAATCTCGTCAGTTAGACTTGCTAGTATGGCTAGGATTAGATTTTACATACTGCTTGGTTTGCTATCAGATCACGAAACCATGCTGTGTTTCCTGTATAAAACACGTTACCTTCTGTTGATCACCTCAGCCTGACGCCAATCTAATGCAATATACTTGATTTCAGTATAAACTCAATTCTGCACCATGTTACATTTTCAGAAAAGTCTTGCAACTCCAATTCCTTATATCTTTTTCATATGAACTCCGATTTGGACGATTCTCGCGCTCGCACGACCGTTACGACGTAGGCTTTCTTACAGTATGCTTGTTTCACTGTGATGCTACTGTTTGGTTCTGTTTTCATGTGTTTGTTGATTGCTTGTCGTTATGATTGCGCGGACAGATTCTACTCAAGAACCGGCACCGCTGAACCTCCAGGATCAAGATTTCGAGGGATTTGAGCAGCAACCAGGCAAATGTCGTTGACCATACTGATCCCATCTTAGGATTGTGTAGTTTTTATTTATGCATGCATGTCTTAAATTGGAATCCCATGTTATGGTTCTAGTTAATTTCCTTATTATTCCTGTTGCTGATTAGTACATATGTCTGGGTAGTTTTTTTACTGCTAGTGCTGTCAGTGGTTGGTTTATGTACCTTAATCTGACTAATAATATACTAAACACTCATCGGATGGTAATTATTTTAGCGACATAGAGATTAGGGAACCTTGGCAGGCTGGGATGTTTGGTATGGTGCCGTCGTGCACGAGATCTCGGTTTGTGCTAGTGTCTGCCATAGGTTCTAAGGACCGGTTCATGAAGCATGTAACCTGGCTTAACAGCACAGCCATGAGGCCTATATGGGTACAGCCTGGCCAATTACTTGGATATCCTCTTCTTCTCTGTACACACCATTCGGATGTTTAGTGGCGCCAGAGGGAGCTTCTGCAGTGGAGGTAAAATAGACTCCAATATGCTGTTAGCGGTGGAACCTTAGCGGGTGTCTACAGGTTGAGAGGATCCTTGGAAAGGCCTTGTAGTGTGACCCTGGCTGCACACCTCGGAAGTGTGTAGCATAAAGGAGAACACGACTCATGGGGAACGTGCGCAAACTCTGCAGCGACATAAACTGTCATGACAGCCGTGCTCACGGTTAAGAGCGGCCTGGACTTATTCGTGATTAGTAGGGGCTTGGCGGGTTGGTCTGTTGGTAGCCAGGGTGTGGGAACCTGGTGAGTCGGTAGTCGGATTGGGAATCCGATGAGTTCGTCCTTGGTTGTTCAGTTCTGTTGGAGACATAACACCTAGTAATTAGGATGCTTTTGAGTCTAGGTTATTAGCTTGGCATAGTGCAGTAAACCCGTGTCTAGCGTTTCTTGCTTATAGCCAACATGTCATATTTTTTCTCACAGAGCGCTTTATGTACTTACTGTACTATTTTTCCCCTTTTTGCCATATACTGCTGCTCAGACGACGGAGGAGAGACGTACTAGGCTGGCGCTCCCCCGGACAACGCCTGTGGAGATGGAAGACACACTTCGCTTGATCGTTGCATTTGTACTTTTCTTTTAGACCTACGGGTCCGTATGTATCGAGTATTTAACATTTACTTGGCTTGTAATAATGATATTTCACTATTTGTCGACTACATGTATGATTAACTGATCCTGGCATACATGTAGAGTACATTTGGTTATTTTCTTTGAACCAGGTGTGACACCTTCGGGCAGATGCAGTCCTCCAAGCTAAGGAAGCTCCTCCTTAGGCGGGTTAGTGTTTTCTCTTGGTTTCAGGAGACTATTCCCGCTTCTCTTCTGTTTATTTTGGATTGTAAGGGTTTGTTTTGTCCTTTACTTTTGTGTTTGTAACTCATCACTACTTCATTGTCGGCTTTTGCTAAGTCCCTTAGGGGATTTAGCCCTCACCACGTGTTATGGTGAGGCTAGGAAAGCTAGAGCTGTTGCCCGCTCATCGGCTTAAGAAGAGATTGGGAGAGGAGTTAGAGGTATAATCTTGCTTGCCTTTATTCATGGAGTTCGCATCTCTTAAATAGAGAGCCAGAGTACAACCCGACCACAACTAATTCTCAACAAACCAGCTAACAAACGACTAAACAAATTTCTAATTAATTAACTCGACTAACTAATTCTTGGCAAGCACGCATCCTGCTACAGCCTACGCCGGCGCTTTCTTGGAGTCCTTCTTTGGGCGCCGTTTGTAGACACGACCCCACATCACATCTCTTCCCTCCTCGAGAAGCAGCTTGTCCTCAAGCTGGAATGTAGGATACAGCTTCTGAAATGCCTCCAAGTCTTCCCACGATGCAGAAGAAGCAGGCAAACCGTGCCACTGTACAAGTACTTGACGAACACCACGACATATGCGTACCTTAAGAGCTTGAGCCGGCACAGGAACGGCGGCAACACCGGTGGCACACCCGGCGGTTGGCCGACGAACTTCTTCAGGAGCCCGACGTGGAAGACGTCATGGAGACGAGCACCAGCAGGCAACTCCAGACGGTATGCCACCTCATTAATCTTGTTGACGATGCGGTACGGCCCAAAGAAGCGAGGCTGAAGCTTGCCACGCTGTTGATCAGCAATGGACGCCATCGGACGATGGCGCAACCTGAGCCAAACCCAATCCCCAACATTGAATTCAACATCACGATGCGACTTGTCGTAGACCCTCTTGGCATGTTGCTGAGCTTGTTCGAGGCGGTAGCGGACATCTTCCAGGAACGAGTCGCGCTCTGCCATCGTCTGCGCCACCGCGGCGACACGAATGTCTCCCACTTCATAGGTCAGGATCGATGGAGGATCCCGTCCATACACCAAACGAAACGGCGAGGTCTGCAGTGCCGTATGGAACGTCGTATTGTACGTGTACTCCGCCCAGGGCAGCCAGCGCACCCAATTTCGACGGCGATCTCTCGTCATGCAGCGCAGATACATGCCAATCATCTTGTTCACCGCTTCGGACTGGCCATCAGACTGAGGATGGAAGGCTGAGGACATGTGCAGCTTTGATCCGATGGCGCTGAAGAGGGCTTGCCAGAACATCGACGTGAACACCGGATCACGGTCCGAGACGATGGACGTAGGGATTCCATGCAGACGCACAATCTCAGCGAAGAAAACGCGCGCCACTGATTCCGCCGTGTAAGGGTGCGCCAAGGGAATGAAGTGAGCATACTTTGATAGGCGATCCACCACCGTCAGAATGACGGACTTGCCGCCTACTTTCGGAAGGCCTTCGACGAAGTCCAGGGCAATGTCACTCCACACTTGCGAGGGCACTAGTAGGGGGAGCAGCAAGCCGGCCGGGTTCAGGTGCTCTGTCTTGTATCTTTGGCAGGTGGAGCAGCCGCGGATGTACTCTTGAATGGCCGCACGGGCGTTGGGCGTGTGGAAGTCCCGACGGAAGCGTTGCAGTGTGCGCTGCACTCCTTCGTGGCCGTCGTCGTGCACTGCAGCAAGCAGCGTTGGCAGCAATGTTGATGTCGGCGGGATGTAGATGCGTCGCTGGTACGTCACAATGTCGTCGATCAGCGCCCAGGGCTCCGCCAACGAGCCATCCACGATGCGTTCCCTGAGCGCGACCAGCGCCGGGTCCGTGGTTGCCGCCAGCTTGATGTCGGCCATGATGTTGAATGTTGGGCACGACACGGCGATCAGCTCACCATGTTCAGCATCACGTCGGGAGAGTGCGTCAGCCACCACGTTGGAGCGCCCTGGTTTGTATTCAACAGCAAAGTCATATCCCAAAAGCTTGCTTACCCAATGGTGTTGCGGTATGGTCGCCAAGCGTTGATCAAGCAAGAACTTGAGTGAGTAGTGGTCCGTCTTCACAACAAATTGCCTTCCCCACAAATACGGCCTCCAGTGGCGGACTGCGTAGACGAGGCCGATTAGCTCGCGTTCATAGGCCGCAAGAGCTTGGTGTCGTGGCGCGATGGGCTTGCTGAAGAAGGCGATGGGACCGGCACCTTGGTGAAGCACCGCACCAAAGCCAGACCCGGACGCATCGCACTCGACGGTGAATACCTTGGCGAAGTCCGGCAGGGCCAGTACTGGGGCCGTCGTCAACGCTGCCTTCAGCTTCTTGAATGCTGCCTCTGCCTCCGAGCTCCACAGGAAGCCATCCTTCTTCAACAATTGTGTCAGGGGAGCGGCAATGGCACCGTAATCTTGTATAAATTTCCGGTAATATCCTGCGAGTCCCAAAAATCCGCGCACCGTTCGCACCGAACGTGGCGTGGGCCAATCTTTCACTGCCTGAACTTTGGCCTCGTCCATGGCTACACCAGCAGCAGACACAACATGCCCGAGGTAGGCAACGGAGTCCATGCCGAACGAGCACTTGGAGCGCTTCAAGAAGAGCTGGTGTGCACGCATGACGTCGAGGACCATGCGTACATGAACCAAGTGCTCTGACCAGGTGGCGCTATAGATGAGGATGTCGTCGAAGAAGACCAACACGAACTTGCGCAAGAAGGGACGCAACACGTCATTCATCAAGGCCTGGAACGTGGCGGGGGCGTTGGTGAGGCCGAACGGCATGACGAGGAACTCAAAGAGGTCGTCGTGCGTGCGGAACGCCGTCTTCTCCACATCGGCGAGGTGCATGCGGACTTGATGGTAGCCTGAGCGGAGATCAAGCTTGGTGAAGTACTTGGCACCGTGCAGTTCGTCAAGCAACTCGTCGACGACAGGTATCGGGAATTTATCTTTCACCGTGCGATCATTGAGCGCCCGATAATCGACGCAGAAGCGCCAAGATCCATCTGGTTTCTTCACCAGCAGAACCGGCGAGGAGAAGGCTGACGTACTGCGCCGTATGATGCCTTGTTCTTCCATAGCGCGGCACTGTCGCTCCAATTCATCTTTCTGCGCCGCCGTGTAGCGGTACGGCCGAACCGCGATTGGCGGCGTGTCCGGGAGCAGCACAATCTTGTGATCCCTGGAGCGAGGCGGTGGCAGGCCACGAGGCTCAGCGAAGATGGCCGCGAACCCAGCCAAGAGCTCCATGAGATTGTCGATGCAGCAGACACGCGAGGAAGCGCTGGCTCCGGCCGACGAGCCTTCAATTATGACGCGATGCTCCTCATACCAGAAGCACATGGTCATCTTGCTTAAGTCCCACAAGATTGGGCCCAGCGTTGCCAACCACTGCGTGCCCAGCACCATGTCATAGCTTCCCAGGGGCAGAACAAAGAGGTCGGCCACGAACGACTCCTCATCGATGTGGAACTTGGTGCTGCGGAACACGCCTGAGCACGGCATGCGTTCGCCGTTCGCGACCATGACGAACAAATTGTGGCGGCTGGTGATCTCGAGGTTGCAACGCGACGCGGCCGATTCAGAGATGAAATTGTGGGTTGAGCCGGAGTCGAGCAGCGCAATCAACGTGGCATCGCCTATGCGCACGGTGACCTGCATGGTCTCGCTGGTCTTGATGCCGGAAATAGCTTGGAGGGAGATCTGAAGGTCTTCAGCTGTATCAGCGTCTTCTGTCGTGTCCCCATCGTGGAGCTCCAGATTGAACAGGCGCTTGCATACGTCGTTGTGGCCGCGCACATACTTCTCATCGTAGTTGAAACACTGACCTTTACGGCGGCGCTCGTCCATCTCGGCCTGCGTCAGGCGTCGGACCGTACGGCCAGCGACCAATGCGGTCGAGGTCGTCGATGGCGTGGTGGTGGCCGGTGGCGCGGGCAGTGGGAGCGGCGTCGAGGTACTTGGCACGCTGCGACTGGATCGCCCGGGCCGGGATCGCGCAGTTCAAAGGAACGCGCCAGGTTCATGGCGACCTCCAGGGTCAGGGGAGCTTGCATCTGGACGTCGAGGCTCATGGGCGGCTGCAGGCCCACGGTGAACAGCTACACTTGTTGCGACTCCGTCAAGGTGCCGGCGCGGGAAAGCAACGCCAAGAATTGCTCTTGATAATCCGCCACCGATCCAGTACGGCGGCAAGCCGCCAAGTCGCCGAGCGGGTTGGCGCGCAAGGGCGGACCAAACCGGAGATTGAGAAGCTCGGTGAAGCGCCTCCAGGACGGTGTACCCTGGTCCTGCTCGATGCGCATGTACCACAACTGCGCGCTATCAAGCAGGTGGATGGAGGCCATCCAGGTCTTCTCGTCCTCCAGAACGCAGAAACCGCGGAAGTAGGCTTCGCAGCGGTGGATGAACGGCAAGGGATTGCTGCGTCCATCGAACTTGGGAAAGTCGAATTTGTGGAATTTGGGGGTGGCTCGGTTGTCGTGGTTGGTTGCGAATTGTGCGAAGCCGCGAGGTGGTTGGTTGGTGGTGAACGGTGATGGTGGTGGTTGGCTGCTTGGGGGCGGCGGCGGCAGTGGTGGCTGCGATGTGGGGTTGATGATGGGCGGTGGAAAGCTGCTGTGGAACGGCGGCGGCAGTGGAGGAGTCGGCGCATGGCTGCTGGTGGGAGGCGGCGGCGGCGGTGGTGGTGGTAGGTGGGTTTCGAGGCGCAGGATGGATGCCTGCTGGGCTTGTTGGCAGCGGTCGATGTCGTTGATCTTGACCTCGAGGCTGTCGAGCTTGGCGAGAACGGCTTGTAGCATGGTTGCCGTGTCACCGGCAGCGGCGGTCTTGTCCTTGGTGTCGGAGGACATGTTGCCAGGTGAAGGAACGCCTGAACCTGATACCAGATGTTATGGTGAGGCTAGGATAGCTAGAGCTGTTGCCCGCTCATCGGCTTAAGAATAGATTGGGAGAGGAGTTAGAGGTATAATCTTGCTTGCCTTTATTCATGGAGTTCGCATCTCTTAAATAGAGAGCCAGAGTACAACCCGACCACAACTAATTCTCAACAAACCAGCTAACAAACGACTAAACAAATTTCTAATAATTAACTCGACTAACTAATTCTTGGCAAGCACGCATCCTGCTACAGCCTACGCCGGCGCTTTCTTGGAGTCCTTTGGGCGCCGTTTGTAGACACGACCCCACATCACACCACGTTGTAACAATCTTCTCTTCTTCTTAATGAAAAACATGCTCCGCATGTTCTCAAAAAAAAACATAAGACACAAGACAAATACTATTTGTTCATTTGATTGATAATTATCTTTTGATAAGACGCAGGACAAATGATAAGATGCAAGAAACAAAACTAAGATATAAGTTTATCCATTATCTTCGTAAATCAATAAACCAATGGCGGACATCAAGCTTTCTACAAAAATTCGGATGTTTAAAAGTGTGTTTAATTTTTCACACTTCCATAATCATGGTTGTGCGAGAGATCGCTTTCATGTTGAGAGGAACTTTTCGCACATTTTCTTGAACTGATAGGGATGGTTTAGTGGAGAATTAAACTCGAGAATTCTCTTGCGTTATTTTGAGAGGAATAAAAGAAAGATTCAAAGTATTTCCATTTTGAAAAGTTCAACCTTTGAGCTGGTTTAAAATAAATAATAGATCAAGGGAATTGGTAAATTGTAGAAGGATAGTGCTCGAAGTTAATTAATCAGAAACGATGAGCCATTGCACAATGATCTAATACACACCACAAATTATAATATTAAACTCACACATTGTATTATTACAAACAGATGTAATATCCTAGTTTTTTCCATAGCTGGGCCTCCACGCTATAAATCATCTCAACAATCATAATCCGATTGCATGGTTTCTTTATATGCTAACCACCTACAATCTGGCTCAGTACGTCTTCCAAATGTGCAGGATCTTGAAGGATAATACAAACATTAGAATTCATGGTGCACTTCTATGTAGGAACAGAAATTGTCAGTGTTCCCTGAACCTATAAATCCATTCATAATAAAATTATGGCTCTATGTACATTAATCCGCAGGCCTCCCTCCACATATTACAACATCCATAATCTGGAATCCATGAGAAGAACAAAAAGGGTCAAGAATAGCAGTAACTTGATTCTACCCAATCAGGTCAGAAGTACGGTGGAGCTCGTCACATAGCCCCTTCCAAAGTAAAGGAGCAAACAAATTGCCTGAAATTAATAGTTTCCTTTATCAGCTTATCTTCAGTCAGCTTGATGCAATTGAAGAGGAAGCTGGTTACTGAGATATCGGTTGGATTTTAGTCCATAACCTTGCAAAAGTGCATATTGAAATTTGTAAAGCATTGGAAACTAATAATTGTGTGAATTTGGCAACTCAGATTATCGGACCTGCGATTATTGGTTTTAGATGTAAGAAGACAACAACCCTTGACTGGTTTAGTTGTCTCGTTTATGACCTGTTATACTATAGAAAACCTATAAAAACTTTGCTATAATACAAAATTCAACAAATAAGAGAAAAATATTGCGGACAAATAGCAAGATAAAATATTTCATACAACATTGTGTCAATACAAACATTAGTCATGTTTCCTCGGTTGCTCATAGTACCATTAGGGGCCTATCCCGGTGTCAAATTCTTTGATGCATTAGTTCATACACGGCCGCGCCCAAGTTGTGCAGGCTACCATCACCCAGAACGTCGCGTTCGGCTGCGCCATGCCTGTAACAAGGGTTTCATTTAGTGCTAACTCTACCTTTTGCCCTATGACCAATTTATATTGGCAAATTTGACTGAAGCACACTAAGAGAGCGTGATTTGACGACATACTATCAAAGTCGATTTTGTCCGAGACACACTACTAATTTGTGGCAATTATTCCTCTAAAAAAAATTTGTGGTAATTGTCTGTGACACGCTTCAGTTTAACAATTAAAAAAATCTAGCTTTATTTTTTAATGATAGAGAATGCAATAATGTCTATTTGTGTGTCAAGTGTCAAGTCCTAATGTATTATACATATTGAGATAAAAAAGTTGAAATTAATTGTTAAACAGTCAAAATGTGTCAAAGACATTGTAGTGTATCTCCGAACAAAAAATCGACTTTGACAGTGTGTCGTGGGTGATTCCATGCTCTCAGTGTGCTCCAAACAAATTTGCCTTTTATATTTCTCGTCCTTGATTTTGTAGGTTTCATGTCTGGCCTACACAACTTACTTGGGACAAAAAAGGAAAAATGTCAGCAAGTTGATTGCAAGTCTCCAAGCGTTCTTATTCATAGCTAATTTCTTGAAGATGTTTTACTCCTTCAAGTCTCTAACAGACTACTCCCAAATGTCAACTAAAATTATTTGCACTCCCTCCATTTGTTAATTGTACACGCACAACATTCCCTGTGAAAACTGTCCGACAGCTGCGGCAGGCCTCTGCTCGCTCACATTCAGCCTGTATAGCCCTCGAGGCCGGTTTCATCCTCCGAAACGATTGCTCAAAACCGACCGGACCACCCCATCTCCCTTTGCATGCCTGACCAGCCGACACCCATAGAATACCCAACCAAACGCATTAGTCAGGGTCAATAATCTACTGAAAACTAGTAAGATACAGAATTCAAGGATATATAAATATTGCCAGAATGAAAAGTTCTAATATTACCAGAATGAAAAATAGAAATTTTATTCAAGATGTTACAAATATACAATCAATGATAAGATATACAAAAGAATATAATACCTACACATTTAATTACGAAACCAAAACAAACAAACTAAGAACATAAATAGCAAAAATCATCTAAAGCTACACACAGTAGTCATGGAAAAAGGTAAGGTGTATCAGGTGGCCAAAATCACTAAAAGACTTCAATACAGTAATTCAACGACTTAGTGGCCCAAAATTTGTGAGATGCGTCGTTCAGCATCCACTGGTATCTCTCTACCAGGAACATTGACCTTTAGTACGCTCAAGTATCTACACAGAAAAAAAAATGAGCCCAAATGAATACATCTCAATTATAAACAATAGACAAATACTGTTACATTTCCTAGTTGTAAAGGAGCTGTACAAATGGATGAGCTTACTCTTTTGCAGAAAACAAATATTCATGTTCCGCAATGAATCCAAGCAATGCCTGGAGAATGGACGAGCAGTGTAAAAAATATTGAAAGACCAGCAATATGGTAACAAAATAAAAACGATGTGCATAAAATATTCAAATGGTATACCTCAAAAGGCAAATTTAATAACTCATAGAATGTTCGAACACGATCAAGTCTCTGTTGGACTGCTTCACTGTCTATTGAGGGTATGGCGGCAAGGGCCTGCACCGAAGAGATTTTTTAAAGTTACATAGATGATTATACATATGTCCTTATAACACACATAAAAAAGACTCACCTGTTCCAGTGCTATGGAATTCCTACATATTTGTTGGACCCCTAACAAGTTGATTGACTTCATTTGAGCAAGTGCCTAAATGAACAGCATATAACAAGGACAGTAAGACTAACTGAATTTATAGTACTTACTAACTGCGCAGTTAAATAAAACAAACCTTTATTGATGCATTAGCAGCAACACTGGCAATGCCACCAAATACATAATTTCTTTTTGATTCCGTGATATATGGAGCCATTTCTTCATCCCTACGTGCAATCTGCTTGCATTGGAAAGCTCAGAACACATCATATGCCTCATAAACACAAGTTGGAAGAATAAACATGATCCTTTACATGATTTCCAAGGCATCTCAATCTTTTATAACTTTTATTAGTATTCTCATAGTCATATATAAGTATTACTTCTATGTCACTTCAATGTGAATTGGCTATCAACTAAAAGGGCAAAGTAACATACAGCTTTTCTCAGTTTCCCTTTCAAAAATATATTGTTATTCATAAATAAAAGGCAGTAAAACTAAATGAATTTGTTTCCTAATATTCAAGAATTATATATGGACCAACATGGCAACATGGCCTTGTGACATGATTCGATTTAGATACCTTCTAATGAATGTAAGAGTAAGAGAAGGGCATCTAAATATATAACGGCTAAAAGAACCATAGATGCATTCATCCAAAGATGAATCAGCAACCTGAGTCGTAAGTGAGATAATGAAGTCATCAGGGTCTTCAGCATCTTGATCTTCAACATATTCCCTTTTGGTCATTTCCTATAAAAATTTATGTTGTTCAAAATTTATTGAGATAGAATACATCCATCTAAAGGAGTAATGCCAACAGAAATTGAGTGCTTGCACCTGCATGTGATATATTGTCTCTAGTTGCATTTCCAGTCTCAGTACTCTGACACAATCAATTGCTAACCTTCTGTACTCATTAGCAAGGGTGGCTAGACCTTTTGGAATTGCACTACTTGAGCGACTGTGTCGACCGTGCTGGATGTGATTTTTGCTCTCTGAGGTGGTTGGTGGACTTATGAATGAATCTCCTAGCCTGGAATTCACCAAAAGTTAAAACTTTCATACAGCAAAGAATAGCATTGACAGTTTTAGTGATGCCAAGTTCAAAAGAAAGTCAATACAAAACTGGATGGCGAGCTCCAGATTAGGGGGGCTAGTTAGACAACAATTATGTATCAGTTTTATTAGTGCATAAGTAACTGATTAGTAAGTGTTTTATTAGCATAAATAGCCTTTGTTAGCGTGCCATCAAGTGATTTGATGATAATTGGTGGTGGGCTGTGTGTGTGTGTTGGGGGGGTGGTTGTTGTGAGGGGTGGGGGGCTTGCACATTTTTTATAAGAACTTTGGTCCAAGTTTGCTAATCCAAATATTATGATTGGAATATTACTGTGTTCACTAGGGTACAATTACGCAAAGAATTATGCAAGTGAAGTCTGGCAACTACAATAGGTAGCACACATTGTGCTGCACAATGATAAAGAGATGGAGTAAGGTTACCTTTCAACTGAATCAGCTAGATATTCCAATGAGTCGCTAAGAGAAGCCAACAATATTAGTTTCTGGTCATCATGAATCAAGTTCTCCTGCATACACAGTGTAGACATCAGATCGTCACTCAAAACCGTAACAATGGCTGCTATTCTAATTTATAGATATCTGCATCATTGTTGAGCTTAATTTCCATTTCGATAGTATGAATTCCTTCAAACTCTTAATAAGAAAAAAATAACATAGTAAGCTGCTTGAGCCAAACTATCACAAACAGGCACTTCCTTTCAAGTTAGATCATTTTCGCATTCTATATTTGACAGCAAAGCATACTAACCTGATCTTTGCATTTGCATTATTAAGCTTTGCAGACAGAACCAAGAAAAATAAAATAACGAAGTAAGCTGCTTGAGCCAAACTATCACAAACAGGTACTGCCTCCGGTTCAAAATATATGATGCCGTTGACTTTTTCGTTGAACTTTGACCAACAATATATATTTAAGCAATTAGTTTCCTAAGATGAAATGAATATCATTGGGTCTATCATCAAAAGAACTTTAAGGTTAACTTATACATTTAGCTATTTGCACAAATATTTATAGATAAGACGAATGGTCAATGTAACGAAAAAGTCAAGATGTCATACATTAAAAACCGGAGGGAGTACTTCTTTTCAAGTTAGGTCATTTTTGCATTCTATATTTGACAACAAAGCATACTAACCATATCCTTGCATTTGCATTATTAAGCTTTGCAGACGGAACTAAGAAGAATTTGTTAAACAAAATGAACAGCTGCACCTACTATAACATATAACTATAGAAAAAAGCACATATGACTATATCCCTGAGAATGGTCACACGATGCTCAAGAAATTCACAAATAAAATAGATATAGAATTCACAGGTACAAATAAATAGAAGACAAAAATAATTAAACAGGTAGATGGTACCTGTTTTATGGGGCACATATCTAATAGGAGATCACTTAGTTCAATCTCTACTTCGACTGCCTCTGCATCTGTTACACTGTTATCAAGTTCCCTAGAAGAATTTTGCAAAGAAACGTTCGCTGGATCATGGCGCATTAAACTTTCAACATCGTTCCTTGAAAGGAGAATATAACTTTGTTTTTCAAGGACAGCCTGCAACATAACATAGAAGAATCATGAACTATGCATGTGACAGGAAAACAGCGTATATATGTGGCTATAAAAAATCTCCTTGATTGAATTTGCGCAACGCTAGCTGTGCATATCCTAACCACTTGCGTCTTTGCTCGTCAATTTTGGTTCAAAGTACTTGCTCCGCTGGGACTGGAGAGGTGTTCCAAGACAGCATGAATCCATCCTTTGCGGAGTGGTGGAGAAAGAGTAATAAGAAAGTTCAGAAAGACAAGAAAAAGGGCTTCAACACCCTAGTCATCATGGGCGCATGGTTACTATGGAAACACCATAATTCATGTGTTTTCAAAGGCGCTACTCCCTGCTTGAATGGCTTATTGAGATCCTTCAAAGATGAGCATCACTTGTGGCGTCTCGCTGGTGCTTGGGGCCTAACAGGCGAGTAGGCGAGCGGCGTTAATTCTCTGGTCTAGGTCGAGTAGGCGAGCCGAGTTCATTCTCTGGTTTCTCTCTCATTGAGGCCACGAGTCGTCTCTTGTTTCTTTTCTTAACGGTTAAAATCTTTTGATGTAATTCAGCCCCTCACAGCTCGGTCCGGAGTGAGATGGTGTAGAGTGTAAGGGACCATTTTTTCTCTCTATTAATACAACAATACGCAGCTCTAGTGCATATTTGAGAGAAAAAAAAAATAGACCAAATAAGCAGTTTTTGCAGCAAGTGGATGCAAAAGGTTTAAGATACATTATTAAACAAACTTATTGATCTTAAAGTAGATATTCCAATAAATATAATAGTCCTATTGCGTGTAACCCAACCATGCTAAATGTAGCAATAGTACTCACTAAGTTATTAAAACTTTACAGGACCTAGGATACAAGATTAAGGTTGAGTCAGCTGACAGCCAACCATGAAATATGTTTGACATATAGCAATCATAAGCGCGGTCATCATAAATGGAACTGTCATTTCAAGCATGATGAATTGTTAAATATGTTGGACAAGAAAAACAAGGTCACCAAAGGGGCGTAATTTAAAAGCAATTGAATTATTTCCGAATAAGCTCCAATACCTCAAGTTAACTTTAAGATTCAGATTTAGTTCTTCCATGAGTGTAGTCCTTCAAATGAAGGCACCTTCCATGGAATTTATAACGTCTATACTTTGACATCAATACCTACCGATTATCACTTTCTGAAGCCTCTAAGAGCATCTCCAAGAGAGACCCAGAAAACAGACCCCAAAAACCTCTTTTCGGGGGGCAGCCCAAAAGTATTGGGGTTAAATTTTTTCCCCTAAAAAGAAATAAAAAAAATTCCATTTTGCCATTCTGCTTCAATGTCGTGCTCAACCAGCTGCCCACCTCCGCGCCGCACTCACCGCCGCCAGGGGCCATCTCGTTCGTGTCGTCGCTCATCCAGCCCAGCCCACGCTTTCCAACACACGTAGGCCAACCAGTGTTGTGCTGGCGTCAAGATTCACCAGCAGCCGCCAACCACGGCACCCGCCTCCACGGCACAGCAGTAGCAGTAGTCGCTAGGCCGCTACTCTCCATGAAGCTGGACCAACTCGTCATCTCCATCCTCGAGGAACCAGCAGGAGAAGAGATTTGGACTTTAGTTAGTTTGAATCAATGGGATTGGGCGGCGTAGTTTGGATTGGATTGTTGTTTTGCCCTGCTTGACTGAAGCTGGACTCCATTGTTTAAATTTGACCTTCCTCCTGCTCAGGGTCACAATCCCAGCACTACCTCCTGTTGCTGCTATCTGTCGTGGACCTTGACGTCGATAAACACCGCTTGATGCCGCTGCCATCGTCGTTGCAGAGGAGCGACATGGTGGTAGTGGGCCAGCCTTGGAGCTTTGCTTGATGTCCTCAATAGTGTCGAAGAAGCCCACCTCCATCTTGAAAGGCTCCTCTGCTGAGAACACGAAGCTCACGTCCATGGCATGCTACCTGCCAATTTGTCAAATCTTCTCACTTTACTGCACTTGAGTTGCTTCTGTCCTTGTTGCGCGGGCAGGCAGGGAGAGGGACGTCTGTGAACACACACGCAGGCGCGACGACAGCGGCAGCGGCGGCGGCAGCGTGTGAGACACTGGAGGCGGCAGCTGCGATGCGTAAAGAGTTGTTGCACGCGTTGCTGGTGGACTCAGACAACTTCAACCTGACGCGCTTCTGAGCCTCCTGGATCAACGTCGACAAGCAGCGACCGCCTGACGGATGAATGAGACGGGTCCAAAGCATGCCACGCGGCCGGGGAAGGAGGAATGGGCCCCCGCCCCCCCGCCGCCCCCCCCCCCCCCCCCCCCCCCCCCCCCCCCCCTGTTTCTAGCTAAAATGAGGGGATTTTAGGGGGTAGGAAAAAGTTGGGGTTGTTTTGGGGTGCTGTTGCAGATTGTGTTGACTAAATCCCACTGATTTAAGGGAAGGTTATGGGGCTCTTTTGGAGATGCTCTAATAAGCCAGAATAAGCTTAGGCAGTGATGTTACGTGCAGGAATGATGCTCTCGTGTAAGGGATGATTAGAGGGTGGATTGGGGTGACCGGTGGAGGTTGTACTTAAAAGTTGTAGGCCCTGGACTTCACAGGCATGGAGGAGCCATGACGGCACCGCACCGAGGAGGCAGAACAGAGAGGGGGGAGATAGGGCTTACTCATTTCTTGATTCTCAAACAAACACTGGTCTTCCTTATATGAGAAGATCCAGCCCTAACAATATTTGGCACTTATTTATCCAATTTTATATTGTACCAGTTTTTTTATGTCCTTTAAAGTATAAAATGTCATAAATGAATGAGGCAAGGCAGCTAAAACAGTCAGGGCATTGTTGACTTCTTACATCTAAAACCAATAATCTCAGTTCCAATAATCTAGGCTGCCAAACAACCATACGCATATATACAATTCGGATTATATAATACAGCTTATATAATCTACACCTATAATGTAGATTATAAAATCTGGAGAGGAAACAAACAGGGCCTTAGTTGGTGTGGTTGCCATCCTGTTCCTCCTGCGCCTTGTGTAGGTAAAGTCCCCACATGACACGTTAGGTGTTAATTTGCATGTTTCCATTTTTTGTCTTCAAAAAATACTCTCAAATGGCTTATCATGTTATCACAGAGCTGCATTTACTCGAGTACTGTTCTAAGTTTGTGTACTTGTTGACAAGTTAATTTATTAAGCAGTCAGAATGCTAGACATGGAAAGTAGACCAGCTCAACCAGTCAACACTCTTGTCCACAAACAACCTTATTAGGTCTGGCTTTCTGCAAATAGGGCCAGAGCAAACATCTTGTCTAAGCAAGAGATGACAAGCACCCCTATCTTTCCCAATGTATCTTTTGCCACACCCTAACCATCTATCTTTTTACGCGATGTGCCTATCGCCCATCTATCCCTAGCATTTTATGTGTCTCTGATTTCTTGTTCAGAGTTCATTATTTGTTCTTCACCCCACACCAAGGCACCTGGGAGCAAGGACCTTGGGGCATATGTCTACTTATCTCCTAATATCACCACCTATGATATTCAGCCCAATTGCATAGCAGAAAATAATAGACCCAATTCTCTCCTTATGGATGCAACAAAAAATATGTGTACAATACCTCCATATATGAAGCACGGCATCTCTCATGTGTACGTTCTAAAAAAGTGCGGACATACTCCACAAGCTCAGTTGCATAGTTTGGCATCAATTGAACCCATCCAAGAACCTGATGAGAAAATAAGAGCAACTGATGAATAAATATAATTAACAAGAAAACACGAACATTATTATTTGGGGTACCACCTCTTTAGCAATTATATCAACCGCTAGAAGCCCTTGTAGCACAGGACGCCCAAGCTCGACAGATGAACTATATACTGAGGTTGCATGTACACGTGGCCTGAATGCTGCTGGGCCTGAAAAAAAAAATGTAACCAAAGCAGCCATTACTACATGTGAAAAATTGTTATAACCCCCTCTTACCTTGGCCCTAGTAGGAGGGGGTGATTGTATGGACCACTTTTTTTCCTCTATACTACAAAGATACGCAACTCTCCTACATGTTCGAGAAAAAACATGTGAAAAAGATTTCAGAACTCAAACTCTATATATCAGGAAAGAATCCACTTTACTCCCCCTAACTATGGCCTAAGTCCACATAACCCCCCTGAACAGTTTCCTCAACCCGTAAACCCCTGGATTCGCAAAACCGTTTACTTTTCACCTTTAGCTACTAACCTAAACCACTTTTGCCTTCGTGGATGTGGTATTGCCATGTGGCATGCCACATCACCTTCTTCCCCCCCGCTCCTTCCCACCTCCTTGCTGCCCGTCGCTCACCTACAGCAAGGCGGTACAGCCTATCCTCCTCATCCTTGGATACCGCGCCAGCGCCGCTCGCAAAGGAACACCATGGAGGTGGTGCAGCCAGCAGCCTGTGCAACGTCATGCAAGAGGGAGGACACGGGGTCATCAACGAACAATGCAGAGTAGACGGCAGAGTCGAACCCTTCAGAGTGTTGGTGTATGTGTAGAGAGGCCCATGTTAGAGGCCCATTTAGTGGCCCATGTATAGGAGTATATATCCCACCCTTCTAGGGTTTGGAGGAATACAAGCTGTCATTATTTCCAACATGGTATAGAGCTAGGGTTTTCTTTTTTTTTTTCTCTCCCACCCCTCCCAGCCGCCTCCTCCCCTGCCACCCGGCCGCCGCCGCCGCAGCCACATGGTCGGCCGCCGGCCGCCGGCTCCTCCCCTTCTCCTCCTTCCCTTCCCTCCCCTCCTC